>OMLP01018392.1:0-12135 GCA_900302685.1 Spondyliosoma cantharus | reverse complement strand
ACAGAAGTCATATTTTATAGAAAGGATCACTTTTGGTCTCGTCTCGTCTGCTATCTTGTAGGTTCACCTGTTGTGCCACCAGTCCGGTGCCACAGGCCACATCCAACACGACAGCTGCCTCACGATCGGAGCTGAAATGGGTGGAGATGCTGTTTGCTGCCAGACTCGGTGCACGGTAGTCCAGAACAGCCACATCCTATTCAAAAGAGTTTGAAGTAAAACCAGTGACTTTGAACACGGATGCAGAACATGAACAGGTATCTGAGCATGTTCACTAGTTTTGTATAAAAACATCACACTATGGAATATATACTGTAGAACTGCTGTGAGTGTAGTGACACTATATTTGGGCATGATATAAAGAAAAAATAGGCTTTTTATCTTTATACAATCCAGAGATACAGAGCCTTTATAATGTTATTTTGAACTGTGTTATTTAGCTTAAGGGGGAACTTTGTAGTTTTGGAGAAGAAATTAAAAGTCAGAATCTCAACAGTTATTATATTAATGATGTAACAATACAAACTCAGAAATATCTATTTGTTCCATACCTGAATACACACTGTTAGAAGCTAGAAAGGTGGCAGGGTCCGCCTCATATAAACAAAGTAAAACAGAATGAAACTGTGTTGTCCTTTAAGGTCAGTTTGTTTATTTCATTTGTTGAGGCATAAAAAAAATTAGAAAAAATGATAGGCTTAATTACAAAAAAAGTACTGACAATATTTTGCTGGTATTGTCTCACAGTACTTCAGTTATCTTACCTGATCATAGTTCTCTGCCCAGGTGTTGTAGAAGTTGACCTTTTCTTCAGATGTGGAGTTTTTATGACATGATAAGATAACTGCTTTCACATTTTCAAATGTGTTGGTGTCAGCTGACATTGTAGACAAACCTGTTCAAAGGAAAAGACGACCAGAGACGCCAATAAAGTCAAGTTATAATAATAAATGACACCAGAACAATCAGTATAGATTGTACATTTAAAATTAAATTGAACTTAATTAAAGTTCAGTGTGCCTACTCGTCAAAGGTCACTCTGCCAGTTTTACATGTTAAAATGTGTTTACAGGTCTCGGGGAGTATGACTGCATAATGTGAAAAAAAAGTAGTATAAAGCCTTTTATAGCTCCAGAGGAAGCTGCATGTAATCTGATAAAGTGCCTCCAGTGATGTCACTCAGTGTCTAAAGTGCATTGTGGGTAATGTAGGCACTTTGTTTAGAAAAGGAAGAAGAATGTGTGGGAATGAGTCCGACAGTGTTAGACGAGTGCAATGGTCTCTAAGCCTGGTTCTTACATTACCCACAATGCAACTTAGTCACTAAATCACAGGTTATGTGCAGCTTAACCTTCAACCACAAAAGGCTTTATAAGACTTTTTTTCACACATGCATTCGTCCTCCACGGAACCTGCAAACACACTTTAGGATGTAAAACTGGTGGAGTCACCCTTACATTGGTGATCACACCTGAACACACCGGATCGCCTTACTTTCTGGTTTTGATTGGGTCTTGTGTTGATCTGTTTTGTGACGTCATGTGAAGCCAAACCAAAATGAACAACTAACACTCTCTAAATTGAGTCTGGGATGTCAACCAGTAAATGTCACTGGTTTTATTTCATGACCAAATATGGAAAATACGGTAACAAGCAGTGCAACTATTACACTGAAAGCCAATGCAAATAACAATGGCTTATTTTAATTGAATTGTACTGCTTTCCTGCTCCTATTATTATAAAATAAACAGCCTGCTTCTACTGTACTTATTACTATCTACTTATTACGCATTACACAACATGCATCGTGGTGACAGAGTTACCTTCAGTAGCCTCGATAATTATGTATTCGTCGTTCTTTCAAGCTGTTCCAGAGTCAGATTAAGTAGAACAACATTAAACGCAGCCTGCTTTATGTTGTGCTACATGGAGCAGGAAGCACTAGAAGTAAGTAGCGTTTAATGGTTAGAAACGCCCTCGTTAAAGTCAAAACTTTCAGAAGGAGACGCGTCCATAGCACATTTATCTAATTTCCGCCATTGACAGCTCTTGACGTTTTACCTGCCTGTACGTTCTGTAACCACCGTATGATTTTTTTTTTTTATCCAGCAGCCAGACAGATGAATAACCCTCCATCAGAGGTTTAAACTCATAAACCCGCTGCTGCATCCACAAAACCTGTCCTCAAAATCGCATATTTCCGACAACCCCTAAAGCGGACATTCCAAATTCTTGCACATGCGCAGCGGCGTTCTTCCAGGCTGCTGTTCGTGTTCCCACCAGGAGTCAAAACAAAAGTCTTCTGGAAAGTCCTCCTGATATTTAACAGCAAGCTAACCAGCTAAAGCACGTAGCTAGCGACAACTCAGCCACGGTTGTCTCCAGGTGACATTTAAAAACACCTGTGGTAGCTTTTCGTTCGACACATTTACATTATGGAGATCTCTCAAAAGTTCCGCTCTTTCTACAACTTGTTTTGGTCCGTTTTCGTGGCATAGCTGTTAGCTTAGCATTGGTATCCCCCAGCAAAAAGCACCGTTGGACGGCAGAAGTTTATAACTTTTACTCGCTGGTAATGGGCCTCATGTGTTATAACTTATAACTTCAGCTGCATGTTCATATTTTTGTGTAAAACATTAAACTCCTGTCGCCTGAAAGCTAATCGCCACATAGAACAACAGTTAGCTG
This sequence comes from Spondyliosoma cantharus, assembly GCA_900302685.1. Lineage (NCBI taxonomy): Eukaryota > Metazoa > Chordata > Actinopteri > Spariformes > Sparidae > Spondyliosoma > Spondyliosoma cantharus. Next base: position 9,447 of record OMLP01018392.1, on the reverse strand, counting down.
TATCTTCTCCTTGTTGAAATGCTGTATTACATTAATATTTGCCATATTAGCTGCTAAATAACTGTTGTATCACTTCCAAAGTACCATGATTTGTCCCGAAACTCATGAAACGCTGAAGTTGTGTTTTTATCCACAGGGTTTTTTTGTTTTTTGTTTTTTGTGACAGCAACATCCTCAACATGTCTATCCTGGGATTAAAGAAGAAACAGCCAAAGACTTTCAAAGTCAAAGTTATCACCATGGATGCTGAAATGGAGTTCAGCTGTGAGGTATGGATTTAATTCTTAAACGTTTGAGCCTAAAAGGATGATCGATCCATCTCTGTGTGGATGAGTGTGTGGATCATATCCATGTCCAGGTCAATGCACAACCATTTATTTGTCTAGATCAAATTAAATGAGCCCTTTCAAACATCCTTACACATGAAGTAATACTTGCTTTGCACAAGTCATGGTCTGTGTACTTTTTTAAATGACTTATTTATCAGTTTTGAAGATGTAGTACCAGTGCACCACACTGAGAAAGAAGGAGAAAACAGCTGAGCATGTTTCTTTATAGATATAACCATTAATTTGCCATTTAAGAATGATGTCATACAAGTTGCTCAGAAAAGCATCAGTCAGGTTTTCCCACAGGAATTTGTTCACTAAACAAAAATTTATGTCGTAGATGACGGTGACAGTTGTATCTCAGGTCGCGCACCTACACTATAAAATCCTGAAGCAATTATGTCAGCAAAGCAGTTTAAAAGTGATGTTTTGTTCTATAAAGAGGGCATGAGTTTAGTAGTTTCCGGAAATGGGGACAGAAGCTGCAGACTCACGCTTTTGCTGTCAGCATCTGAACTCACTGTCTTTCTCGGGCTGATTTTCTCAGGTGAAGTGGAAAGGCAAAGACCTGTTCGACCTGGTGTGTCGCACTGTTGGCTTGAGGGAGACCTGGTTCTTTGGACTGAGATACACAGTAAAGGACACCTACGCTTGGCTGAAACCGGAGAAAAAGGTGGGTAAAACTTTGTGTTCATGTGCTGTTGCAATTATGGGAAAAAGTTTTTTTTCCCATGTGAATGCACTCTGAAGTCCGAAAGTCTGAGAGAATTTCAGAGTTGACGTCATATGACGCAGAAACATGGCAGATGAAAGTCAACATTGGGTTGATGGTGAGAAACCTTTACTTTAGTTATGTATTGTATAGTCATTGCGTTTGCTCGTCACTCAAATACTGGAAGCAGCTGTCAGAGTGTTGTTAAAACGCTCTGAGTGATAAAATGCAAAACAACTTCTTTTTGGCGTCCATGTTCTGCCACATTCCGTCATGATGCTCGTGAACACACCGAAGTCGGAGGAATAACTTTCCAGCATGGAAAATGAGACCATCCCATTACAGGGCTGAAACATTTTTTTTAATCAGGTAATTTGTAGGGCTGCAACTAGTGACTATTTTCATTATCGTTTATTCTGCTGAGTCCAAAGTGACGTCTTCTAATCACTTGTTTTGTCCAAACAACAGTCCAAAGCCCAAAGACACTTAATTTACCATTGTGAATAACAGAGAAAGCCGGACAAATCCTTATATTTAAGAAGCTGGAACCAGCAAATGTTTGACTTTTGTACTTGAAAAAGTAAAAGTACTTTAAGATCGATAATGGAATAAATGTTTGCAGCTGAAGTAATTATTGTTTTATTCGCTATTAATTATTTTTCAATAAGAATATTAATCGTTTAGTCTACAAAAAGATCCCCATCACTGTTTCCAGAGTCCAATCTGACTTCTTCAGGTTTCTTGTTTTAGCCGACATGTTCACTTTGCAGTAATACAAAACAGTAAATCCTCGCATTTGAGAGCGCAGAATGAGTTAGTTTTTGTTTGTTAAATGACTTGATACATTAACCGATCATTAAAATTGTTGATAAATTGTAAGTCGACCAGTTAAGCAGTTAACCTTATTGATCCTTACGTGACATTGCGGCTGAGGGTCTGTCTAACAAACACGTTGACGTTCACTTTCTACTGTTTATTTGTTCATCAAGGTCTTGGACCAGGAGGTTCCCAAGGACTCTCCCATAACATTTCATTTCCTGGCAAAATTCTTCCCAGAAAAAGTAGAAGAAGAGCTTGTCCAAGAAATAACGCAGCACCTCTTCTTCTTACAGGTAACACAGCCGAAGAAATTCCTTCTACTCGATCTTTTTTTTTTCTGTGTAGAAACACTTTTGAAGATTTATTTGCCGGTTTTATTTTAACATCCAAGCAGAATTCACTCCATGTGTTTCAGAAAACTGAATGAGAAACTTTTACTTTGTTCAGTACATGTTCTCATATGTCTTCAAACTCACGTGTAGGTGAAAAAACAGATATTAGACGAAGAGATATTCTGTTCCCCTGAAGCATCTGTTCTGTTGGCATCATACGCTGTCCAAGCCAAGGTAAGACATGCATACGTACAGACATACACAAGGTGAATGGTTCATTGCTGTATCTCAATGTTTTGTCCATTAAAGTCCACTTACAGTTAATGCTTTATGCTTATACGCTTCCAAGTAAAAAGTTTTGATTTGTTACGCAAAGAAGCTCTCACAGATGGACCAAGACATAAAAAAAGATGCATTTCACCTTTTTAGATACAGATTTCTGTCCTCAGAGGAGCAGATCTGCGAGATGGCAAAACAAACTATTTTCAGTTAGACTACATATACACAGTGTGCTTTATGTTTTGCTGCTGTGCAACATTAACGTCTACATTTCTTTCATTTCCACCGTCTTCTTTAATATCAATCACAGTATGGGGACTACGACCCAAACTTTCACAAACCAGGCTTCCTGGCACAAGACGAGCTTTTGCCAAAAAGAGTAAGTTTTCAGTTCTGTTTGCGTATTTGACTATCCATAAAAGCACTTGTTGTATTTGCGCACAGCAGTTAGCTAATGTTTTTATGCTTGTGGCTGTAATCCAGGTTTTGATGCAGTACCAAATGACAGCTGACATGTGGGAGGAGAAGATCACAGCTTGGTACGCAGAGCACAGAGGCATCGCCAGGTAGGACTGACCCAGGAGCCCGTCAAGAGAATTAACACCTTTACAGCAGGTGTAGTTCTAGATCCTGTAGTTGAAGAACACTTTTTATATAATGGTTTCAAAACTCTTTCTGTCCCTTTTTTACATGCGCATACAGGGATGAGGCTGAGATGGAATACCTGAAAATTGCTCAGGACCTCGAGATGTATGGTGTCAGCTACTTTGCCATTACTGTGAGTGTAAAAGACTGTACCTTGCTACTCTGTAAATTTATAAATTTGCATGGTATCCTTTAATATTACCATCATGTTGGTTTGAATTTCTGTTTGGCACGTTCCATTGACAGCAAAACAAGAGAGACACGGACCTGTTACTTGGAGTGGATGCTCAGGGTCTTCACATCTACAGCCCCAACAGCAAACTCAACCCTAACAAGTCTTTTCCCTGGAGCGGCATCCGCAACATCTCTTACAGCGAGAAGGAGGTAAATACAAACTGCAACTGTCTTTCTTCAGTCAGGACATTCTGCATTCTTTTGTTACATTCCTGTGACTTTGGACGAAGGGGAAAAATGGGAGCAACAACTTTTAAATTCCATGCCCAAGTTTTATCAAGAAAATATTCATAAATATTTTTTCCAGATAGATAAGTTTCATAAGACAAGAAATCACTGTCCTCCTTCCTGATTACCTGTGTTTGTTTTGCAGATCCAAACATTTGTGAAACCAGAAATAGGATTTTATCTCTAACCAGTTAGCTGTTCTGTAGTAAAGGCAACAAAGATGACTGTCGAAACATTGCTAAAAAGTATTGTCAGCAGTGCAGGGAAACTGAAATTTGTAACTTTCCCATGTTGCAGTTCACAATCAAACCTCTGGACAAGAAGAAAGACGTTTTCAAGTTCTACTCATCTCAACTGCGTGTCAACAAGCTGGTTGGTTTACATCCAAGTCCATGTAAATGTTTGACCATCATGAAGTTATGTCAAGTATGATATCGCCGGTTTGTGCCGCCTGTGTCTCCAGATCTTGCAGTTGTGCATCGGTAACCACGATCTGTTCATGAGGAGGCGGAAGGTGGACTCCATTGAAGTGCAGCAGATGAAGGCTCAAGCTAAAGAGGAGAAGGCCCGGAAGAAGGTCAGTGCTCGCTCAGCTCCACCGGAGAATAACAGAGTAGACCTGATGTAAACCGTTCATACATATGGAAACCAAAGTCATAGATGGTTGTTTTTACTGTGATTTTGTTTCTTGGCTTTCATCCAGATGGAGCGTCAAATCCTGGCACGGGAAAAACAGATGAGGGAGGAAGCCGAACGAGCTAAAGAAGAGATGGAACGAAGACTTTTCCAGTTGCAGGATGAGGCTCGACTGGCAAACGAGGCACTGGTGAGAGCTTCATCGTTGGTTTGAGATAATTGTTGAATCTTCCAGACTTTTGGGTGAGATCCTGCGTGGGCAGCAACCTGTAACATTCCCGTTGTTCAGTGTTGTTATAAAGAGAGACGCTGACAGAAATTGTCACAGGAAAATGACAAACAGCTCGGTGGTAATACAATGATGTCGCCTTCATGCAAAGCCTTAAACTCTTCCACAACTTATTTTATTCTCCAGCTGCGATCTGAGGAGACGGCAGACCTGCTGGCGGAGAAGGCCCAGATTGCTGAGGAGGAGGCCAAGCTGTTGGCCCACAAGGCCGCAGAAGCTGAGCAGGATAGGCAGAGGTTAGAGGTCACTGCCATGAAGACGAAGGAGGAGAAAAGGCTGATGGAGCAGAAGATGAGGGAGGCGGAGCAGCTGGCTGTGAAGCTGGTGGAGCAGTCAGAGAGGAGGTCTGGAATCGTCTTGACTTGTGTCGTATTTGTGTAACTCGTACAGCTTTTCCATATGCATTACAGACTTTTGTCCATTTTCAAACTGTATTCTTCAGCCGCAACTAACACTGACTCAACTGACATCACTCGAGGTATTTTACCAGATTTGTTCAGGTCCCTCTGGAGTCACATGACTTTATGATTCCCTTCAAACGGATGTAGTTTTAAATATAACTCTACTATAGCTTTTCACTGAAACATCAGGCCCATGTGTCCAGAATAAGAGGAAATCACACAGAGCATTCAGTTTATAATACTCTGGGGTTATTACTGTATATTCATAACACCATTACTGTCTTCCATCGGCCTCGAACTAACCAAAACTCTGGTTCCAGGTTGAAGGAGGCAGACCACCTGAAACAGGACCTGACCGAGGCAAAGGATGCAGAGCGGAGAGCCAAACAGAAGCTGCTGGAGATCACCAAAACAACATACCCTGTACGGTGGTGATGAGACGACCGTCTGTGTCCTTTTGTGAACGAATGCACTTCTGATTGTCTTCTAATTAAGACTTGATCATAATATGCAGAAAGTTAAGATCACATCATGCCATTGTGTGTCAACATGTGCTTTACCTTCATGAGTATAACAACCTACTGATCCCTTTTCCTGTCTCCCAGCTCATAGCAGCCTACTCTGCTCCACCCGCTCCCCCTGCTCCTCCCGAAGCCCCCGACTTCGCCTACGAATCGGCTTCTACGCGCCTCGACTTCAAGGACTCTGACATGAAGAGGCTGTCGATGGAGATCGAGAGAGAGAGGTGCGTTTCAGATCCCCTGCAGCGTTTACTCGAGGCAGTCCAGATCTGCTTGTTTATATCTCGTCATGCGTTAATGCAGGCTGGAGTACATGGAGAAGAGCAAACACCTGCAGGACCAGCTGAAGGAGCTGAAAACGGAGATAGAGTCGTTGAAGCTGGAGGAGCAGCAGCAGCAGGCTGGCCTCTACAACCTCCGCAGTGAGGCGAGGGGATACGTCCAGGAGCCTGTTTACATACCTCACAGCAACGTACGTATGAGCACCTCACATCATTGTCTTCTTAGTATTAGTATTACTGATATTTTAAGTCTTTTGGAAGATTGGTTACCCATTTTTGTCAGATGCATTATAAGTTATAAGATGAATTATTTGCTTTATTCACTCTATTATACAAGTGTTTTCGCTGCTGTTTCATAATAATGTGCTCACGTGTTGACTGTAGCCTGCATGGTAACATTTGACTTGATGTGTCACCCAAAGCATAACGGAAAGCGTCGTGCCAGAAATCTTCTTCTCGAATGGAGATAACAAACTCAAACACTTGTTTTGTTTTGCAGCGAAACTCTGCGTACATGTCTCAGATGGCCTATTTTGAAGAAGTGTGATCCGAGTCCTGCAGGATGAAGAAGGAGGGCACCAGCTGTTTTGACTCTGTGCTTTTTTTTCAAAATGTTTGGTTAATATTTTACCTGGCTGAAGCTAACAGACAGACGCATACATACACCATGACTGTGTGCTTTTGGAAAAGACTTTTAAACTATCCTTTACAGCAAACGGCCACTAGTTTGGCTGCCTGCACAGGCTGTCAAGCTAGATTGTACCACTTGTCACACTACAGCACCTTCCACATGCCTTTTTATATGTAATGAACACATTAATATGTGTGACACTGATTCAGGAAATGGTGCTGAAGATGGATGTATGAACGAGTTTTTGATGTGCTGATTTTTTTTTTTGTGGCTTTAAGGGACATTTATCTGTAAGATGGTCAGATGTAGAATCTCGCCTTAATAACAAGTTACACAATAATGCCCTTAATAACGTCTTTGGTCAGGGATTAATTTTAAATTCAATACCGGCTTTAGAAAAAGTTCTTGCATCAGATTATTGGCAGAATGTTTTTTTCAGGCTGTGTGAAATTATGATAAACAGTAATATCCTTAAGAGATTGTAAATATGGAAGATTTTGGTCATTTTCTTTCAAACGAGCAAAGTGTTTCTCAAACTTAGCTTTTAAAAAATAATATATCAAAACAAATTCCCAACTTTCTGATTATTAAATGAACAAGCTCTTATTAAATGTGATTAATAAATACACTCACTATTGGGGCTGGGCAATATGGCCTCACACTAACATCCTATTTACTAACACACGATACAAACGTGGACATTTTGAAATCTCCTGCAAAAGACAAAATCAAGTATGACAATATTTTTGACTAAATAGCTCAACATTATTGTGACAGTGTTGCAGGGGTGACTGTTGTTATCAGCAAATAGTAACACAGTGAGATTTTTGTTAAATAATCATGAGTAATGTGGATTTAATGTCTAAGTGGGTAAAGACGAGTATTAAAACATGTAGAACAAACTGCAGAGTTCAGAAAATGATATCACTTTACTGTGATGCAGCTTTTAGACACTTCACGTCTGTCTAACAATCCAAAATGTGAGACAATAAAGCGTCTAGTCTCAGGATATGTTATCGATACATTGCCCAGCCCTAATTAAAGATCATTCTTGATCAATGACATATAATGTGAACAACAACATGGCGATCTTGCTCCTAAATGTATTAATTGCAACTTAGAAAAAAAGTTTGACGAGCGGACGTGTGCAGGAGCAGCGTCTCCTTGTGACACTCCATCAAAATGTTGAATGCAGTGTTCAATCTTTGTTTTGGTCGTTTCATTTGTGTTTGCTTGAGGTTTTTGTAACTTACTTCATGAACTGCCTTTTCTGAAAACATCACACAGGTGCCTTTTTATAGTTTCTAGTGCCTCAAAGTGATGGTTAATAGAAATGTAGTATACAGCTACAGGCTTCAGCTCTGTCATTTCAAGTTTTTATATTTTGTACTCTAGACTGTCGATGTGCCTTGAACTTTATTTTGTACTTTTTATGATTTGAGTTGCTGAGGTTTTATTTGGTATCATGTCCTCGTGTGTGTCAGCGTTAGGGTAACTTTGAAATTTGATTCTGATTCGCAGAACGGCAGATTTACGGCCTTTCCATTTTCTTTTTGTTCCTCTCATGTTCTTCTCAGGGTTAGTGTTGGAGACAATCGCTGCAGGAAGAATCTCATTGTTTTCCCCCTGAGATACACAGTATGGAATCCAGTAATGGTGACTTTTTTTTGAACAGGCTATTTTCATTAAACGTAGGTAAATCCAATAGGTTTTGCTGGCAGTGGGTGCTCATTACAACCTTAAAAAAGGGAGAGGCTGGATGCCAAACGTACAGCCAGAGATTCTATATGTTTGTTTATTTGGAACGGCCTATTAGACTCGATTATGGACCTAAAAGTGACAAATGGTTAGTTTGATTTGCCCTCATGATTAGGTTACAAATAAGTGAGGCTGACCTTGTTTTTATGTAAATGTTATTGTCAAATGTCCAACTAGAAATGTCCTTTTTTTTTCATCGTTGCTTAAGTGCTTCAGTTTGCATCTTTAACCTTATTTATTTGTGCTGTAATGCCTTGAATAACATCACCGCACACATTTTCTTGAGGTCTGTCATTGAGGAGGACTGTGTTGTAATTTAATGTCTGTTTTGATGATTCTATAATGGGATTTTCCTGCCAAATTCAAGTCCTGTGTTAATAACAATTAGGTTTATTTTGAAGTGACAGAAGATTCTCCTGCACAACAAAAGTTTTGTCAGTGATTTGGAACCCCAGATTATTTTTTGTGTATATCATTTCAATACAACAGTGATCATACAACGGTGTTTCTGTTTTTTCTGATGATTGTGCAGACATTTGGAGTTACAGTATATCATACACAACTAATTGCACTCTGTGGAGCGCTGACCCCCGTCAAGGCCCAACAGCTACTCAACATAAAAATGCCTGATTTCTTTTCATCAAGGCCAATGAATTATTCCCTGAGAAATTAAAGAAAAAATATAAAAAGCACAAAAATCTCACAACATGGTGTCCATCCCTTCAGCTGGAGCAGTTAGTGGGGTCTAGTCCCATCGAGACCCATCGTGAGCGGAGCTGAGAGCACCGGGGAAGTGTTGGTGTTAATGCAGCTCGCAAAGAAGTTTTACTGCCGGACAGGCCGGGGCTAGCTGGTTAGTGTCGTGAGTCTCCAGGAGTCTTCAAGGCTGAGTGCAGTAGAACTTAATTTACCGGCAAACAGCACGAGATCAGAAACAGACAAAATCTGTGAAAAAACAAACTGACCCGAGGTTCAAAGCATTGAGCGTCCTCTTTTAAACACAGAAAACTGGGAGTGTCTTATCAGACTTCATGGCCTCAGCCAATCCCGAGTTACTTCTGCTGACGCTGCTATTTTTCTCTGGAAAATCCGCGTTCTCCCTTCTGCACCGGCGCGAAGCTTTGTGTGAGTGACTCCAGTATCTTCGACTCTGTGCATAGCTGCATGTACAAAAAAAACACAAATATCCTTGCACGTAACAGACTGAGCAACAACAGTTAGACAGAAAATACCAGTGGACTTTGTCCATCAGGAAAGATATAAATACATGGACACGGCCCTTAATAATACATGCTGTGATGTTTGTTTAATCTATAATAGAGATAAAGAGTGAAAACACTTTCATACACTTC
>OMLP01018388.1:0-13061 GCA_900302685.1 Spondyliosoma cantharus | reverse complement strand
ACACGCACGCACGCATATACTTACACACACACACACACACACACATATATATATATATATATGTATATATATATACATAAAAACATATATATACACATATACAGATCTAGGTTATGAAGAAGATGATTACAGCAAACTATGACTTGAGACAATATGTGATATGACAAAAAATTACGTATGGGGAAAATGTTCACAGAAATGCACTGTGGGGACTGGCTAGGAAAAAAAAGGTCAATCTCTCTAAAGATTACAGAACAGGCCAACTCATGATGTCACATTAAGAAGTAAGTCATCTAGACCGCTAGGAAACATGGTCTATGTCCAATATTTCAAAGGGTACATCTTCACAATAAGAATTCACAAAGCAACAGGAATTTCCTTGTTCAGAATTTACAGCACTGAATCTATTTTCTAGAGCCTGTCCCTAGACAAATGAAAAGGACATGAAATTAGAATTAGGCAAACATACATATCTATATATGAGGCAACCATAGAGTGAAGAAGTATATATGAGAAAAATAAAACATATATACAATGTAAACAATGGCTATGTCTGTAAAAATACTCAATGAGAATATCTCAAAGGTAACAGAACAGCCCTACCCATAACATCACATCGAGCAGTAGTTCAACGTTTAGACCCCTGGGAAACAAGGTCTGCAAGGTGAAGATCCAATAAGCCTCACGTTTGTTTAAAAACAGGTCAAGATCACTCCCTCTAGGTGGCTGACTAACTTTGTCAATGCCACAAAGCCATGAGTTGGAAATGTCAAGTTTTTCATCATTAAAGTTTACAGCTACGGGATAATAGTGGTCATTTCTACGTATGGCACTTGTGTTCGCTTATGCGTCGTTTCAACTTTTCTAGTGGTTTTAACCATGTACATAAATCCACATGGACAACGGAGTGTGTACACAACGTGCGTGGAGTTGCACATAATGACACTATTAATGGCAAATGATTTGCTTGTGTGAGAAATGTGGTATATTTATGACTCTTGATATGTTTTAAGACATAAGCATGAGGATGCAGAGTCTGTGGTTGGTGGGACAAGGCATGTCTTCTTAGTTGTCATCGTTGTCTTTCTTGATACCCTTCCTCCTCAAAGTCAGAGGTCTTTGTGTGTGTGTTTGTGCACTCCAACATAGGCACAAAGAGCTTTTTGATGAGACCATCAAAATGTTTATGAAACAATTTGGTTTCTTCATATATTCCTGTGTCCAGTCTATTACAGCCGATATAGAAACTGATACCAATTCCAGAGTTCAAGTGCAGTCAAAAGTGAATTATGTCAGTATCAGAAATAGATTGAATTGGTCCAAACTCTAGTTTAAAGGATAAGTTCACCTAAAAATTAAAATTCAGTCATTATCTACACATCCCCATGCTGACGGAAAGACAGGTGAAGTTTCGTAGTCCACAAAACATTTCTGGACTTTCACAACGTAACAGTGTTACAGCAACTGGAGTAGATCGAGACTTGTTTTAAAATGTAGAAAAACAGTTGAAAAGAAAACAGAAAATCGGCTCCATACTGCTCGATCAGTGTAATACAGGTCTCTGGAGGCCCCAGAGATCCCATATTGATGTGAAGAGACATCATTTACATCCTTTTTTAAGCTGAAATCTTCACTGCAGCTGCTAAACTAAAAGCGTTGGCGTGCACCCAGTCTGAAGTGGGTGCAAAAGCCAGACCATGCACTGAAGGTGTAAGTAACAGCTTTTCAAATCAATTTTGGAATCTTGGGGGACTCCAGAGAGCAAGCAAGCTGTATGGAGTCATTTTATGTTTTTATTGTCTTTGTTTCTGTTTTTCCCCATCTGCTTCAGCTGTTTAGGAGAATGCTGCAACATTGTTTTGCTTTGAAGCTCCAGAAATGTTTTTTTTTCTGGAGTGGACTACCAAACTTTACCTCGGTATCTGGGTTAGTAGATATTGACTTAATTTTCATTTTGGGGTAAACTTATCTATTCAGGTAGCTGATATTTCACCATGTTCCAAACCAAAAATCCTCAAACTTTATTTCAAGGAAAGAATACATTCAAGGTTGGGTGGATGCTTGGTTAGATATCTCTGTGTATTTGGAAATGTATTTTATGCAGATGTGACCATATAGAGGCCCAGTCCTTTACTGCCACCACCATTTCAGTCCCTTTTGTCCTTTTGCCAGCTGAGTAAAGTGGGCAACTCCACATACAGGGCTACGCTCAAAAAAGAAATAGTAGACATGTCAGTACTCTAAGTCTGTATTTTCTAACATGGGACAGTCCTGTCAGAGATGTGGGACACTGAAAAGTTTATGTTAAAAGGCCTCAAATATCTCTCAGGTCAGTCACACTCGAGGTTGAATATGCAATCCAATGTTCAGTTATTGTGGCACTTACAATGTTACTGCTGTAACAATAAAACCTAGGCTTACAGGTGCGGGTGTTATTGAGAATTAAACAATATCAAACAAACAATAGATTAAAATAGTGTTGATGCATCCATAGAAGTCTGAAATTAATGTTATATCCCTTCACACACACACACTCTCATACGTACACACAAGCATACATGCAACGAAAAAACATATCCTATCATTTTAAGAGAGGTGAACCCCCCCCACCCCTGTAATTGAATATCATTTGCTCCTCTCCATATATAACTAAATAATGCAGTAGAAGACTAAATAACCAATGTTGTTTCACAATCCATACCCCTCAATGTACACTTTAGTAATTAAATATCTGTCCCACATTAGATGAATCATACTGTTACACTTCTTAAAACATGTTTCCTCAACCGGGATGATGGGAATTTTGACTAAAAATGACATACATAGAGTATATTTACACTATAATCTAATATTCTGTGATGAACAAACATGTCATAAACACATCCTAATACAGACTAGCAGCATTGTTTTATGTAAAAGGAATTTCGAGCCGAGCCTTAAATTTGTCTGAGCACTGTGCCACTGACCTCTGGGTGGTCTTCACATGGGGTGCTTCCAGTTTGAAGACTGCTCTACCCTCATCTATGACTGGACATTTGAGAAGTCGTGTTCTTTTTGATCCATTCTTACAACATGACAACACAGAGGTTTACTGAATTACATTTGTTTGAGGGAGGCTTCTACCCACCAGAGATGAGGTGTCCCTCATTAGGCGCATTAACTTAAACCAACAGAGGGAGGCAGTAGTGAGCACTGTGAGCTGATGTTGAGATTTTATTCCTTAAATAAATAATAAATAGTTTAGTATAAAAAATATGCCCAACCTAAACTATGAAAGATAGTTATGGAAGTCAAGTTATGAAGAACTTGCAGTTGTGAATGCTGCCTGTTGAGAAGCTGACGCCAAATGTGCATTTCTGGCTTTGAAAACTTTGAAACATGTCCAGAATATCTAAAAAGTGTCAAATAATTTAGGGTTTGTTGAAAAGCTAAGGCCAGACTGAATTGGTCTTTTGGCTATAATTAATCTGAAGTCTTGTCTGAAAAGAATGAAGTTTCCTAATAGTTGGGTGAGAACAAAGGATTAAAAACAGAATATAAACTGTGAGCCAAACTGCAATGCTGGCTTGAATTTGTTTTGAGAGGCAGCTAATGAAGTACGAAGAGATGTTACAGTGAGAATGAATGAATGAATTCTCTGACTGGGACTGAAAAGTTCAATAAATCTCAATGTATCAATGATTGAGGACATTTAAACATTTAATTGGAGTTTCTGGCTTGAATGAATGACAAGATAATAGTTAAATATTGTTAAAATTTTAGGAAATGTACTGTGTGTGTGTGTGTGTGTGTGTGTGTGTGTGTGTGTGTGTGTGTGTGTGTGTGTTAAGCTGACTCACTGATAAATCTGTCTCTCTGTGTTGGTCCAATTGTTCTTGGTGGCCACGGTAATGGTAACCAGCATGGTCATGGTAACAAACTGTGAGAGCTGATTCAAAAATGATTTTTGCTAAGGCTCACCCCAAATCATCATGCCTTTCCCTCAAAAACAGCAACTGCTATAACTTATTTAAAAAAATAGAACATTTTTTAAATATTATTATATCCACTGAATGGATCTTCTCTAAGAATATTTGTTGAGTTTTTAATGATATTTTTTAATTGCTATCATAAAGATGACAATATACACATACTGTACATACTGTGTTAATAAACATCACACTGTGTTTTTCAGCATTATTTGGTGTGTAAACTAAATGCATTCTCCCTGACATAACGAGAGTATTAATTATACAGAGACACTGTATAAGAAATGCACTTTTCCAACAATGCTATGTGTGTTGAGTGTACTGATAACATTAAAGGCGCAAATGCAATTCATAAGATAGTTGAATGTTGAGTCTCACTTCCAGGTCCACCTACCAAGACTGAGCACCAGTATTTGACGACCTGGGAATGAGAATGTCAACTAGAACAGAACAGTCAACTATCTTTATCCAGAATCGCTTTTTGAACCTTTCAAAGTAGTGGAGGAAGAAGTGCTCAGATTTCATAAAATAAAAACAATGTTTCACGGTGGAGTATAAATTGAGGGGTCTCACAGCCTGGAGAAAGAAGCTGCACTAAAACAAAGTTATTTTTGGTTCATCATTGTAAGTAAAAGTAAAGTAAAAGCTCCTTGTAGCTGCTTTAAGCAGAGGTATAGAAGTTACATCAGCAGAATCCACTTGGAAAAGTTCTTGTTCTGCAGTAAAATACGTGACATTATTGTTAACGTTGATGCATCAAGCAGAATTCCCAACCTAAGGAGATCAGGGCCCTTTCCAAGGCTCAAGGGTCAACAGATGAGTGTTGGAGTGGGGAATAATAAAACTAACTTTTCTCTAATGGTTTTGGTCCAAACATGGTCGCCTCCAGCATTTACAACCAATAAAGGACTCCGCGTAGTCTGTGTCCTGAGAATTGAACACGTACACACTGATATTAAATGGATTTTAGTGCGTGAGAATTGATAGGATATCACATTAAGCATATGACTTGGGATGCAATCTGGACTCGTGATGCAGTGGCTGAAGCTGTTGCCCGCAGCAGACAGTAGCCCCATTCACACTGGTACGGTTTTACGGAACAAATAAAGGCGGAGAAATGGCGAGCCTTCGATTCGCGCCGATAACGCGGAGTGTCTGTGTGGAAAGGGCCGATGTTTCTGCCACGACGGCTCGTAGGTTCTCCTCAGTCGCGGGGACGCGCTCAAGAGCTGCAGGTTCGTGAACGCGCGTCGTCTTGCTGCATGGATGGGATCAGCGAGAGGGTCGCGAATGAAAGGTAACCAGCTTTGCGGGCATTTCCTCGTTCAGTGCGGGAGTGAGGGGCTGAAGTTCGGTGTGTTACACTACACAGAGCATCGCCGTGTCCCGCTTTCTGTCGGCTGCTTGGCGAAATAGGCCCGAGGAACAGTGAAATAACGTCCCACGGACCGCCACAATTCAGTCCGCCATGAGTACACGGGTATCTTAAAGTTAGCAAGAATGCTTCTGCTTTGTGAATGTTTAGGTCCGTTTTTCGTCTGTAATGTCGTTGTATACGTCTGTCGCAGCCTCTGTCAGAGCGGGAGCTCGGTGAGTCGAAGCGGTTTCAGACGGTCAAGCTAGGATATCAAATAATCGTTAAAAAGCTAACGTTAACGCGAACGCAGTATCACTGTTTGTGGCTTATGACTGTCCACTAAAGGATACTAAAGGTTTGCGGTCGTGTAAGGTTCCCAGTGTGTGACACGGGATATTTCTTGGGTAGGTGACTGCAGACGCACAAGCCAGTTAAAGGGACAACTTTGATATTAAATGACTGCAGCTGCAGGTCAGCACATTCACTTTAACAAGGATAACCTCGCAACCATTAACATGGTCTTTAACTTTTAAAAGAAAGGCAGCTCTATACTCCATATTGTCATGAGATTAAAGTTTGTAATGTGTACTTATAAAGAATTAATTTACATACAACATTAAACCCTTTTCCATCAGCTCTCCCTGTGAATGACCTGATAAGTGGTGTGTCTGAACAGAAAAAAGTTAAATGATCTTTTCCCCTGCCCATTCAGCTCATTCAAACTAACTGTCCTTAAGTTGTCCTTAAAGTGCTAATTGCTGCAGTCCAAGAATAACCAGTGGTAATAACTTCTAACTTAAGTCTCATTTTGTCATGTTGTTTTTCATTTTCAGGCTGGTGTAAGGTTTCCTTCCTCTGCTCTGGCTCCTACAATCAGCAGACTCACAGATAGACAGAACTACAAGCCTGCAAGAGGAGCACTGTGAGGACGATTTCTCCTCCCAGCCAATGTGAAGAAGAGTCTCGTTTCTTCTCTCCACTCTCTTGGTGCAAACAAGTAGTTGATGGCGTTGATGACAGTCCCACACCGGCTTCTGATAACGGCACAGCTCTCAGCTTGATTGGCTGTAATCTGGATGCAAGAGGACCCAAATACAAGACTCCGCTGAAGAAAAGACTTGTTTTTTCCTTGTCTGAATTCCCATTTTGTTCAGTGTAATCATGGGGGCCAAAGGCTATGGCTACTATCGTGCAGCCATCTTCTTCTGCATGTTCATTGGCTACTCACTCTACTTCTTTAACAGGAAGACCTTCTCCTTTGTCATGCCCTCTGTGATGGAGGAGATTGAACTGGACAAGGATGACTTGGGTAAGACAGTACCATTAATGGAGAGTTTTCTCTTGTCTGATATGAGCAATATTTCCTTAAAGGACAAGTTCACCCAGAAAATGAAAATTCAGTCATCATCTTCCAACCCCTATGCTGACGGAAAGTCAGATGAAGTTTTGTTGTCCGGAGCTTCACAGCAAAACAGCGTGGCAGTATTCTCCTAAACAACTGAAATAGATGGGGAAAAAACACTAAAAAAAACCTTAAATGGCTCCATACTACTGTCCCGTGTAAACAAAGTCTCTGGAAGTCCTGAGGGTCCCAAATTGATTTGAAAGGGCATTAATTACACCCTCTATGTGCGGTCGAGCTTGTGCAGACTTCAGACGAGGTGCGCACTAACACTTTAAGTGTAGCAGCTACAGTGAAAATTGCAGCTTTTGAAAATAGTGTCAACATTCCAGAGACTTAGACTATGCTGGACGCCCCATATAAAGCCATTTTTCCTATTTTGTACGGTTGCTTTTTTGCATCTTGAAACAAGTCCCAATCTGCTTCAGGTGTTTAGGAGAATGCTGCAACACTGTTTTGCTGTGAAGCGCCAGATATGTTATGTGAACTATGAAACTTCACCTGACTTTACATCAGTAGGGGAGGGAGTAGATAATGACTGAATTTAAATTTTTGGGTCACAATGATAAGGTCTGTAATGGCATTATTGTTCACTATAAATATTGTGCAATAATTCCCCAAACTTTCTTATTTAGTTGCCAAACATACACAGTTTAATTGTAACAGCATGCACTGTAGCAAACTGAAAACAGTTGGATACAGATAAATCTGCTTCCAGCCTTTTCAAGGTTATTCATCTAGAGTTGTATCATTCTTTGAAATGCTGAATTGTCAGCTTTACAGTGCTTGACCTACCCCACCTCCTTTCTCCTGAGTGCATATGAAATTCATTACTGTCTAATACAGCATTTTGCAATGTAAAGTATCTGTTTAGGCTCACCCCCAACTATGAAATAGGTCTCTAACACCACACTTAACCTCAATGACTAGCTGTAATGCCTATAAACGGAAGTGATGAACTGTGGCGGCTGTACTGAATTTTAGACTGGATGCAATCCACCATTAAAGAGCACACCACTGTGCCTCTGCATTAAACTACTTTAGCACAGTGGTGCTTTGAGCTAAATGCTAATGTCAGCAGTAACACTCATGATGACAATGCTAACCTTTGCTAGTTATCTCTAAACAGAATGTCAGAATTTTAAGTATCTGACAATGTAGAATTTTGACCTGGCGATTGCACTTGTACAAGTATTTTTTTGGCCTTTTATGGCTTTATTGATAGACCAGCTGAAGAGGGGACAGGAAACGGGATGAAAGAGAAGGCGAGTGACACGCAGCAAAGGGACCCAGGCCGGGAGTCGAACCCGGGTCCGCTGCAGTGACGACAAAGCCTCTGTACATAGGACGCCTGCTCTACCAACTGAGCTAAACAGCTCAGTTGAGATAATTCACTCTTAAAGGTCCAGTGTGTAGAATTTAGGGAAATCTATTGGAGGCAAAGTAATATAAAAATCATAAATCTGTTGTTGTTGGCATATGATGACCTGAATGCCTTAAAATAAGTCTTTTGTATCTACAGAAGGACTGGGTCCTCTTCCACGTAGTCCACCATGTCTCTACCATAGGCCTGAGCAGACAAACCGAGCACTGGTTTGGAGAGGACCTGTCATGTACTCAGTGCATACCATAGGGGAGATTGTTCAGTTTGTTGCAAAATGCAACCTCAGATGCCACTAAGTCCTACACACTGAACCTTTAATCAAGGATGTCAATCTCATAGTGGGGTTATCACGGGATCAGCAATGTCAGAAGAATTTATGCTTTGGGTACTGTAAATTTGTGACGTTATTGGCTGGCAGTGAAATGACTTGCAAGAATTGCTTCAATAATAACACTCCTGGTGTCTGTGCAGGTATGATCACCAGCAGCCAGACCATGGCCTACGCCATCAGTAAGTTCATCAGCGGCGTGCTGTCAGATCAGATCAGTGCCCGCTGGCTTTTCTCCATTGGCCTCTTTTTGGTGGGGGGCATTAACATAGCCTTCTCCTGGTCCTCCACTGTGTCCATGTTCTCACTGCTCTGGTTCATCAATGGCCTGGGACAAGGCTGTGGCTGGCCCCCATGTGGGAAGGTGCTGCGCAAGGTAATAGCCACCGCATGCTACACAAATCTCATATTGAGTGTATTTGTAATGTTCAGAGCCAAAGGAAGTCCCACTCTCAACATTCAAGCTATCCATGACGCATGTGATGATTCTTGGCAGCAAGTGAAAGGGTGTAACCCCCGGAGTGGTAGCCACTTGTCTGTGTTTTCTCTCTGTACTGTGGGAGGGTGCACCTGTCTGTTGGTTGCTGGAAGTGTTTGGAGAAATCCTGTTCATTGCTGTCAGACCATACTGACCTTTGGGCCAGAGGCAGCACCGCCTGGTTTGTCTGCTTGCCCAAGTCTGAAGCGATTATATTGGCAGTCACACCAGTTGAAATGACAGTAACTATTTGCACAGCCTCATTCACAGATAGCTTTCAGATGATTAAAGTCTGCTGAATGGAATGTATTATTGGCAAGACTTTGGGAGTAAATGCTGTTTGAACAAAAACCTAAGGCATTCTGCAAGTTTATGGTATAGAATAGAATAAGCTTTCATCTCATGTCCACAAAGTAAAAATAGTACTAATGTCTCTCACACGACAACAGTCAATGCATTCATGCCCTGGATTTACAGCCTAGATGCTCATATGTAAAGATCCCCTCAAGACAATTTTTTATGATGTATTTAAATCACTTTACTTAATAATTTGTTTCTGACAACGTTTTCCACAAACAAGTTGTATTATCTAACACCCCTTCTTTTCCTTGTTGAATATCCTGAATCTATGATTATGCAAATTATCTGACAACTTAAGGCCCCCCACACACAGCCCAGACTCAAACCAACAGCCAACTACCTTTATCCGACCACTCCATTGCCTCTCGTCTGACCCGTTTGGCAAAAAAGTTGCATTGAACATACCGCTTCAACGTGCTGCCAACTCCACAATAGTGTGTACCTTCTGCGCTTGCGCGAGATGCAATAAGCCTCCTTAACAGTGGGTGCCGCTAGTCTCGTGCCAGTACTCCAAAAAACTTTCCAAAAACAAAGCGCATGCAGTATTGGCTCAGTATTCGTTTGACCTGAGAAGATGTTTGTGGAATACAATACTTGGCATTAAATCATTATGGCTGACCTGATGGTTGCGTTGTCCACTCTCGGGCTCATTATTATACGAAGACGTCGCAGGAGGGAAAAAGTAATAATCCGTAATCCGAAAAAAAATATTTTTTGACTGGAGGCGGACTTTAAGCTTACTGTGGTTTGGTGACCACATCATATGTATATAGGTCTTGTAGGTTCTCTTTGCTTGGTGTATTTATTTTATAGTGCAGCCTTGAGGGGAGCAAGTGAAACTCAGGGTGGAGGGTTTCCAGAAGAAGCTGCGTATAATCTGATAAATTATCTCTAGTGATGTCACTCAGTGTCTAAATTCCATTATTGGTAACGTAAACTCCAGTTTTTGAAAGAAAATGTCTGGAAATAAAAATATGATTCTCTGGTTTATGAGATTTTGATAATTTGTTTCTAAACCGTCCATAATGAGCCCAACAGTGTTATGGGAGTGGAATTTTAAAAACCTGGCGCCAGGATTACCCAAAATGCGACTGAATCACTGAGTGACATCACTGGAGGTAATTTATTTAAAGCATTACAATACTTTTTCACATATGCCATAGTATTCCCCAAGCCCATGAAACACATTTTAATTTGTAAAATGGGTGGGTGGTTACCCTTTAACTATCCTACTCTGCTTGCTCTTATCCAATACAATTATTGCCCCTAGTAGACAAAGACATTAAAAACAAGGATGCTCTCTATTAAGCTGACATACACTTTTTCCAAAATATCATGACTGACCCAAAACCTCTTAAGTTTGCTAGCTAAAAACAGTAAGTAAAAACTAGCTCTCTTTATTTAAAAAAAACTCTGCGTTATCTGTGAAAGTCAGTTTGTTTCAGATACTAAGAACAGTTGAATGTTTGACAGTTTGGTCACACAGTATTGAGTCTAATAAGTTCCTTTTTTTTTCAACATTAATGAGCTGGCCTTACACCATTCTTCTAGCTTGGAAACCTGAACAACATGCGCAGACACATCAGCAATTTTATGGAAAAGACCCACCAAAGCCATGTCATCAGCATATTTTAACTGTCGTTTTATTGCAAAGAATAGACTGGAGATCAAACATGATATGTCTTCATCTGTGCTCAGAGACAACTTAAGGCTTGAGAGAAGCTGCCTGAGAAGTAACAGCGTTCAAAGGTTGGGAATAAATAGGCTTTGGCTTGGCAGTTGCTCCGCATACTGAAGAGAATCAGATTACAGGCAAATGTATTTATAGACGATCCTCAGCAGATCGTTCCAAAAGAAGAACAACTTGGACCAAAGATGTCTTCCAGTGGGAGCGAACATCTTTTAAAATCTCCAAGTCTGCTCCAACTGTAGAGCTCCTGTCCCCCAGCTGAGTCAACATCCACACACTGTGGATCAACATGTTGTTAAATCAGCCTGAGGGCAGACTTAAGTGTTTGCCCAGTGGATTATCACGTTACTGGTTATTCTGTTGCTCTATGTGAGGAATGCTTCTGGCCACACTCAGCTGTATTACATCACGAGGGCGTGTGGTTCTGGTGCCATTTCTGTGGAAGCAGTAAAACAAGAGAAGAATCTGAACAGTGTTGCACTTCGGAAAAAGAATGTGCTGTAAATGCAGAAGTCTGTTTATTATTAGGTCGGACTGTCGTAATGTTTCTGCTAGTTTGTCCCTCCCTTAATCGGCTCCTAAAGTGAAGCAGCATGTTTTTGACCTTGGCCTGTTTGTTGGTTCAGAAAAGTGGAACATGTAATGTAGCCAACAATATGTACTGTACATTATGTGATAGTTGTAAACGTATCTGAAGGTAATTTAAAGAGGCACTTTGTCATTTTTTAGTATCTTTTTTGGGCATATTCTTGAATGAAGGACTTCTAGATGGCCAACATGCTATTTTTGTTCTCACCCTACCATAACTCAAATGATAAACCTGTTTGTTCTTGTATACAGGCCTCCAAAAAAGTTACATAGTGCACCTTTAACTATGCATTCTTTATCTTAACCTGCGTCATAGGATTTTGACCTCTCTGTGCTTTGTCTTCTCCTGTGTCTCGTCTCCGTCAGTGGTTCGAGCCCTCCCAGTTTGGAACATGGTGGTCTGTGCTGTCCTGCAGTATGAACATAGCTGGGAGTCTGGGTCCAATCCTAGTCACAGTGCTCCTGCAGTATTACGACTGGAGGACTATCATGACCATGTCGGGCATCTTCTGTGCTTCCTTCTCATTTGTATGTGTGGTGTTTGTAAAGAACGAGCCAAAGGATGTTGGCCTGCCCAGCATCGAGGCTGCAGCCAAGAAGGGGGCCAAGGGAGGTAGGTAAAGAAGATGGTTATCTTAAAGCACGTCAATCACATGGTGCTAAGTTAGCTCCATTTTGGTTGTAGCATCCCAGCAGTAGGTCTGTCCCAACACTCAAACCCACAGGTGCCCTCTTGTATGATGAAGTTCTGGTTACTGCACCAGTACCGAGCTACCTGTTCAGACTGCAGTGTTTGGAGGTTTATCAGAGCTCACTGGGACACACTTGATTAAGGAGGATTTCCCACAGATACATGGCTGAATGGAGCTTGTTTTTTTTTGTTTTTTTTCACAAAATAATAGTAGTAGGATTAACTGTTAAGGCTCCAGTATACTTGCCGCGCTCGACAACGTGACGTCAAAATGACGTAGATCTCGCTGGCGCGCCAGGATTTCGGGCCGGTCGCGCACCACTCTTTTTTTTTCAGTGGCGCGTGACAAACCGGAAACAGGAAGATGAACGAGTTCGAGGGCAGGTACAGGTATCTGTACGATCCTTCAATGAAGGAACACAGAGATGCCAGAAGGTTGGAGAGGGAGGAGGCCATATGCCGCAAAATGTGGAAGAACCTCCGCGATTTTTTTATCTTATCTTATTGTTACGTGTTATCTTATTGTTTATCTGTTTGCTAATAAACCGTGGTTTTACGTAAGTGCTGTCTGCTGTTGTTATGGTCAAAGACGAGTGAAATTACGTGGCTGAAAAACTAGCGTGACATAATGCTCAAAGCGGCATTAAGTTATAAAAACAGAAAAGTTATTAAGGTAGATACTTACAAACATACACTCTGGAATGTTGATGGCTGACCCAGGTAGAGGTGCAAATGTGTGCCAGTGGTGTAGAATAATATACAGCCAGGTGCACATGAGGACACTATTCATATGATCACTGCTGCCATACACTCTG
>OMLP01018385.1:17344-32376 GCA_900302685.1 Spondyliosoma cantharus | reverse complement strand
TGATGCCTAAATATTTGGCTTTGGATTTGGCCAATGTGATCGTCCTGTCAGCTGTTCAGAGGAGTTCAATGATAACACTGGGGAGTGTCCTCTCCTGAATGTCGCATGTCAGCAAGGTGTAGCTGTTAGAAAGTGATTGTCTCACCGAGTGATAATTACAGCAGCATGGAGTGTGTGTGTGTGTGTGTGTGTGTGTGTGTGTGTGTGTGTGTGTGTGTGTGTGTGTGTGTGGTTGTGTGGTTGTGTGTGTGTGCAGGAAGGAGAGGCTACAGGAAGGAGGCTCAGTAGTTCTTTCAGTGGCCCTGTGGGGGGGAGTTGAGGTTCTTTAAGAAGAAGCCAATGGGATGAAGGGTAAAGACATTTTTACTAACTTAACTTTGAGCTGAAAATTATACTGTAGGCATCTTAAACGTAGACTTTGTGGCAGAACGTTTGCATTGGATTGATCAGATTGTATACTTGTTCCTAACTGAGTGGTACTCAGTGGTTAATGTTAAAGAGTTGAAATGGCGTATCACTGTCTGTGTGGAACTCATCTGGGACCACCTCATCTTTACAGGAGCAACACCTCCAAACAGCTGAGCCTGTCTTTATCTGTTTGCTGTGACCAAAGTACAGACATAATGACAGTGTGACTAATTTATTTATTTTCTTATAACTATGTGTGGGGCAGGGCCTGACCAAACACTGACAGGGCCCAGGGGCAGTTTTAAGATGTGGGCCCCTAATGAACCTCAAGCACCCAGCATGTACAGTGTACAAGCAGTAATCTTATTCTGGATCGATACCCTGCCACAGATGGTCACGTATCACTGACCTTGTTAATGTTTAATTCAATATAGTTACAATTTATATCTGACTAAATACATTTACCATTGTACTGTATCTGTACAGTTTGGAGGTACTTCTACCTTTCTAGATTATTTCTATTTTCTGCTACTTTATCCTCCCACTGCACTACATTTTGTAGGTAAATATTGTATTACACTACTAAACAGACTTGATCACTTACTAGTGACTTAACAGTATGGATGCTGCATCAGAGCCAAACTAGATAATATTTAGATTAGTTTATTGTTAATTGGATGAAACAACACTGACTGAGAAAATCCCAAAACTCATGAAAATCATATGCTGTAATCAGACAACCCATAGTAAACACGATACATACATTAACTGTTGCAAGTAAAAGTATACTTAATACTAAGACATGTATATGAATAATATTTTTATTGGTGACTTTTATATTCAAATATGATTTTTTCTTTTATGGTGCAAATTCCAAAACAAATGTTCAGTTGATCAAATGACCACACGCTAACTGCCACAGAGTGAATCTGTGGTTCACTTTGCAGCCTCGTCAATGTGACTGATTTAATTATCGAGTTATTGAGTTTATCATCATATGTGGAGAGCCATCGCCAAAACACTATGGATGTGTGTCTTTTAAATGCACATTTATAAAACAATTTATAAATGAATATCTATGTCTACAGCTAAACTGTCTGCTCATCTCTACAGGACTGTATGTCAATGATTTAGTGTAGTGTTGTGTATTGAACATATCTGCATTACCAATGGAAAATATTCACCTAGAACATATCTGCAAAACATTGTTGCACTTCTGGCAACTAAAGAATGATTAATGTTTAGCTGACAGGCATAGCAAGTGAGGAAAGTAGGGAAGGCGGTGAATCTACCAGCGTATCCGTGCATTTGTCTTCTACTTTGGTCCAGACTAAGATATTTTGTGAACTGTGGGATAGATTAACATTTCGTTTGGTATTGGTATTAATTTCCCCAGAGGATGACTTGTAATTAGTTTTGGCCGTCCCCTTATTTTTTAATCTGGTGACGTCATCAGGTCAACATTGATAGCCGACACCCATTAACCAGTAATTTATCATTAATTATTAAGAAAAAAATTATATGAAATACAAGAAGCACCTTCCGTTTCCTCTGGCCCTCAATTGACAAATGAGCTCTGGCCTGCTACTTCAGCCCTGAGCGAGGCTGTACCGAGAACCCTGGTCTCACATAACTGGACTTATTCCACACTTGGTTTTGTCGCTGTCTAAGCGCTGGAGAAAGGAGAAAGGATTCGCTTTTGACATCCTACCTGCAAACATATGATAAATAGCATGTTTATAAAACATCCTCATGCCTAAAAGACTGAATAGTTTGATTGTCAGTGACATATATTACTGTCACCGAAACAACATGACCATTGCAGCCAACAGTGACATGTGTACCTGACCTTCATTTAAGGGTTGCAAATTGGTCAGGTTTAGGGAGGAAAACCATTTGTTTAGGTTTAGGACAACATTGTGGTCTGTGTTAAATCACTACATCTGTAACTTCAGTTACAAACGTAACTATATTACCTAAGTAACTTATGTTACATTATATATGTGACGTAACTTCACTATGTTAGTAAGTTAAAAGACCTCAGTGTTGAACAGCCATCCTGGGACTGTTTAACCTAATCCTCCATCCCAGACCTCCTTTCTCTACAGACTTTACATCCCAAATATTACTTCTCCTCACGTCCTCCTTTGCTGCTGTAATAACTACTACAGCCTCTAGAGGTCGCAACCTAACAACACATCTAAATATGGGTTGTAAAAAACTGCTTTCATTGAGTACCATAACTTTGAAGGCTGCTGTTAACCATCAGATTAGATGCAGCCCTTTTCTTTAAACACTGTTTTTGTCACATTTATTCTTTGCTAAATGGTAATTTATTAGCATAAGTCATACTGCATTCACTCATTTACCAACCACTGATGGCAGAGGCTGTCATGCAAGGTGCTGGTCTGCTGATCAGGAGCAATACAGTGCTCTATCCAAAGCACCCATGATATTACCATGCTTAGATTTACAGGACTGACATCTTAAAAAAAGAAAAGACACATGGAGGGACTGGTGTGGGAAATGTACTGTTCTGAGGGCAGCATCTGAAGGAGCATGGATTCTTATTTTAGGAACAGCATGAAGCAAAAAGGTCTCCCAGTATGTTTTTAGATCCAACAACCTTCACTCTTCACACCTCTGTGTAGTTTACTGACTTTAAATATTTTTTTCTGTGCATGTAAGAGATACAGGACTGACATCTGAGAAAAGATACATGTGTTTGTATGGGTCCATGGAGAGACTGCTGTGGGAAGTGTTCTGTACAGAGGGCACCACCTGAAGGAGCATGGATTCCTATTTTAGGAACAGCGTGAAGCAAAGAGGTCTCTTGGTATGTTTTCGGGCACCCTTCCTGTCACGGTCAGTCCCAGTACGGTGGCTAGGTGACAGGACAGCCTGACCATGCATGTAGTCTGCACTCAGGTTTCAGTTGCATCATGATGACATCGATGCTCTGGGGAACAGAATACTTAGGCAGACAACAGCAACCAGGCAGAACAAACCTCCCAGCAACGCCTCAGAGGGCAGCAGGGAACAGCTCCGAGCAGTGAGGTGGACCAGGGTTCACACTGCTACCAGATCAGTCAATCGCCCCCCACACCATACAGTACAGTTCACATAGTTCAGAGAGCAAAAAGGAAAAACTGTTTAGAAATTATAACAAAGAACAGGAAGAGATAGAGAAGTTAATAGAGTTTCGCTCCAGATCATATCCAGAATTAAAATATGACGTCTTGTTTATTAAAAAAAAAAAAACATTTTTGACAACAGTGTCCAGCAAATACAACATTAAATATCCAATGTTGTTCTGACTGGTTCCCAACTTTGAACCACATTTTCAACTGAACTGTACGATTAGGGGACAGACAGGATGCTGATGTGTGCTTATACATATGAAAAAAGACATTGTGGTGTTAATCTGCATCATAGTTAAAGCACTGTGTCGCACCGTAACATCAGAACCATTATTGGTGTCACTGACACCAGCTCGTATAAAGGCAACAGTCCACACATCACCACCGGTGCTTCATCTGGACCACATTCACATTTATAATTTGTCAAAACATAGTTTATTTTAAAGGGTCAATTAACCCAAACTGCAACCTCTGATGTCTGCCTCTGACCCAGGTCTCTGGAGGTGAATGAAATTCTATTTGTAGGATTTAAATAGGATGTAGGATGAAATAGATCATAATGGACCCGTGATGTAGCATAAAAGGACTCAAACCTAACATTGTTTTGCAATCGCAGTGTTCAAATCAAATCAAATCAATTTTATTTATACAGCCCAAAATCACAATCACATCGCCTCAGTGGGCTTTACAATCTGTACAGTGAGCGTCATCCTCCGTCCTCAGACCCTCGATTAGAGTGAGGGAAAAATTGCTGTATTTCTTTAGCAGGGAGAAAAAGATAGAATAAACCTCAGGAAGAGCCACAGAGGAACAGTCCCTCTCTAGTGTTGTACGTGTAATGATAAATACTGTAAATGTGCCTTTATCAGACCGAGATTTATTAGAATCTATGACTCTGGAATATCAGTAGCCAAACTGTGCTGTGTCCGTGGTGCTGAAGTAGGAGATAGATTTGTTTTGTTCTGCATCTATAATTTTCTCTAAACTACATATTTTAAATACTCAATTCTATATTGCAGCCTACAAGCAGCATTGTGAAGTTGTAGAAGAGTGAGAGGATTATAGAGACACACTGCAGCCTGTAGAATTTCTATAATATTCATATGAGATTTCAGTGATTATTAAATGGCAACCATGCTGCTGAAAATACACCGCTGGACCACGCCACCTCTGTGATAAAATAAGGGGGGTCAGGGTGAGAGTCAGGGGTTAGGACCCTTACCCTGAACATTGTCACCGACTGAATATAATTCTGGTTGGCACGTGTTTTACCTTAAAAGTAGGGATGTAAAAATAAACTGAATTTTGCTTGAATTTTGGGTCTTTGACAATATCTACCAACATATCACGTGGTTATTTTGCTCATAAAGGTCTAACAAGGGAAATCGCTATAAGTGCTACTGTCTGTCCTTGTCATGCTACTGTTCTGTTTGAACAGCAGAGGGCTGTCTGTTTTCGCCGGTGTTTGAGTTGTAGTTCTGCGGGGAAACACTCCGACATCTCCGGCCTGTGTCCTGGTCTCTGCTGCTTCTGTCGGGGTCACTCATCCTCCGGAGCCGCACTTCATGTGAGAGTGTCTCTACACTTGCAGGACAAGAAGAGGGAGGGCTGGCTACTGGCTGCTGGGTTGTTATGCAGTTGAACATAGTACAATTATTCATTGTCAAAAAAGAAACACTACATGAATTCTACAATATGTTGAGTCCCACACACAGAATTTCATTGTTGAGGAAGCTTCTTTGAAAGCATAGCTTTGTAAGCTACCAATTACTCCACACTGGAAGAAGTTGAACTGCAGCAAAGCTATCGTAGGAAAAAAAATCTACTCTCACAACCAAATTCTTGTTTTGTTCCCCACTAAAATGCAACATTACTTTTGCAGAGAGTCGAGTTCCTCCTGATGTCTGTGAGAGGGACAAAGCTGGATGAGTCACCCCAGCAGACGAGGGGGCTTTGGTTGTGGAGGGGGAGGTGGTGATGGTTTGGGGGGGGGTTGCAATCCCCTGTCTCTCTACAAACACAACAACAATACCAGTAACACACTCCTCGCTGCACTCCTGATGTATTTTCAGGCAAAAACAGGCATATTTGCCAGCTGTGTAATTTACTGCGGCTCTCATTTGCATATTAAAGCCTTAATTATCCCCTCTGAGCATGTGTGTGTGTGTGTGTGTGTGTGTGTGTGAGGGCTTGGGAGGGTGTAACTGCTTGGACGTGTAGTCAGGAGAAGGGGAATGATCAGCATTTTGGGGTCTGGATTGCGGCCAGAGGGGAGCTGAGTCACCTCCCACCCCGGCTCCCCCTGTGGACCGGCTGGTTCTGATATGGAGCGAGGTGGAGCTCTTTGATGAATAACACTCGACATGTCTCCTTGTCATTTTTAATCACCGCCACTCTTCCAAGCCAGTAGGTGTGACCTGCAGTATCACAGGAAGAAGAGATGTGTTTTTTATCCTTCAGTACGTGGAGGTGATGGAAACCTGACGGCTGGAACAAGGAATCACTGCTCAGTCTTTTCTAAGTTGTTCATATTGTTACAGTCTGACTGTAACAGAACTTCTGCATATGCAAATTAACACATTGTATTAACACGTCCATGTGAAGCCTCTGGAAATATAATTGTCCCTCAGTTTTCAACTCAAGCAGCTTTAATGTTACACAACATTTCACACACTGTTAGAAACATTACGTATTCTGTATCTGCTGTTCCAGTGATTCACTGACTCTGATCACACTGTCAAGTTAGTTAGTTAGTTAGTTAGTTACACTTGATCTCAACTAGAATTCAAACTATGAGGGAATTCAGACCTGTTAATACAAACTGTAATCCATAAAAATGTCCAAATGAGATAACAATAACAATCAAACAGCCGAGACCGTCTTTAATAAATGAATGTCTTTGGACACAGTGATGAGCAGGCTGATACACTCTGATATATGATGAGATATGAATACATATGTGTAATTGTAGGCTCAGTCATATGAAACACCGACCTCAGACCTATAGCTTCTATAATGACATGACGAGACAAACGTCTCTTCTTCTCTGTCTTTTTATTGTAGTCCACAGAACAAGGACTGATTGAAGACTGTAAGTTAAAGTGTGCTCAGAGGATCAGGCTTCATCATCAGACTCACTTCAGCCACACACACTGAACACAGAACTTATAGGCTCGGACACGTTAAACACACAGAGCCTGGATCAGTATGGTCATGTTGGTGTGATGGGCTCTGAGAGAAACAACAATTAACGCCTCACTATGGTCGGATTGTAACACGTACATATACATGACAGAACTGTAGTAATATATTAATGAAATATTATTAGTAACGTGTTACATTACTTTAGTTGCCGCTGTGTGTGTGTGTGTGTGTGTGTGTGTGTGTGTGTGTGTGTGTGTGTGTGTGTGTGTGCGTGTGTGTGTGTGTGTGTGTGTGTGTGTGTGTGTGTGTCTGTGTCTGTGTCTGTGTGTCTGTGTTTGTAAAGTGACATTCGTTTCAATTGAATTTATGAGAAATTAATTAATTCAGTGGTTGAAATCCAGACAGAAACCTTCACCGACCGAGGTTTGATCAGAGAAGGTGTATCGTTGCATTGATTCTTCTCCCAATCAAATGTGTCTCCATTTAACTTTGTGCGCTTGTTCTTCTGTCTCTGGCTGTTTGATTGGCTCGTGCCTTTGTCCCTCTCAGCCAGTCACGCTGTGATGAGATTGTGTTTTTACCAAACAGCCCTGCAGCACTGTGAGTTTGTTCAACATGTTTCCTGTCTAAACAACTCAGCTATACACCCACCAGGTGTGAAGTCACTCAGATAAAGAGGAAACACATCACCTGGTTGTTGCTGCATGTTGTAGTGTTGCGTCTGCATTGCTGTCATATCAACAATACAGCCACTAGTGTGGAGGGTTTAGATATATACAGACAGACAGACAGACA
The DNA here is from genome assembly GCA_900302685.1 of Spondyliosoma cantharus. Taxonomy (NCBI): domain Eukaryota; kingdom Metazoa; phylum Chordata; class Actinopteri; order Spariformes; family Sparidae; genus Spondyliosoma; species Spondyliosoma cantharus. Next base: position 24,889 of record OMLP01018385.1, on the reverse strand, counting down.
GACAGAGAGTTGTCGCTCTATAGTAACCTGAGCATCACAACAGTGGTCGTGGCTGTTTGTATGATACTGTATAGTGTTACTGTTTATGTGTTGCTCATCCATAGAGCCCAGCCTTCACAGACCTATAGCACGACAGTTTCAGTGGTGGAACTAAGTTGCTTTATCAAAACTTTATTCACTTTGCTGACACACACCAGACTCAACATTTTTAAGGGATCTACAAGGTCGTTTTATGCAGAGGAGGCTTTTCTCAGTGGTCATAGCCCAGTAAGTCCACATTCCCCATTCAGACATGCAAGACGCTCACTCAAACAACTTGGCATAATCACCAAAACACTCGAAGTTCCACAATTGATATGGGCCTCCTCTGCATAAGGGGGCATATGTATATCAGCCCTGCATAAGGGGGGGTATCGGATCGCATCGCCTTTCAACGGGCATGTCCTGAGGCGCCACGCTCAAACAGTCACCCATCAGCAGCTGGCAGCCTCTCATCTGACTACCATGAAGCCCCATGCGTGTCTATCTCTCTGGCTCCCTTCATCCACAAGCCACATCCCTTTCACTTTTGAATGGCGGGCTGACTGCAGAAATTGCCCCTGTCCACCATGCGCACTGAATATTTAACTATGAATACGAAATTTCTTGGCAAGACTTCAACCACCTTCAAAAGTGAGAGCCCCTCCAACTCTTCCAGCACACACACACTCCCAGTAGCCCCTCTTTTTAGCACTCGTGGATCGATCATCCTATTCCTGTATGGAGGGATGTCAGGAGAGGAAGTGGTGAATGATCTTCTTCGGTTGGCCACTAAAGTCACTGACTGAAGGCGAAGCTCCCGACACTAAAGCTCTGTTTATGATAAGGTGAGACTCCAACACAGCGCAGGATTTCGGTTGAAAGAAGAGACTGACAGAGTGAGAGAAAAACATAACGGCTCAAGAATTCTACTTTGGCAGTTTACCTTCTTCTGCTTTTCTCTCCATTCAGGGCCCTCCCTCCATCCTCACCGCCAGACATGTTTCCCCTCTCCTTCACCTTAATCCACACCGGGACAGCTGTGCCAATTACAGATCAATACTGGCCTGCCATGATCAGTACTTAACATGGTCTGTCCCAGACCTTCAGTAGCAACCAATTTGTTTATGGAGATTTAATTGGGTTAATGTTTGAAAGAAGGACAATAAATGGGGTGAAACAAGTTTGGCCACGGTCAGTCTGGCTCTATGTGCTGTAGGCCAGTGATCCTCGATCGATCCTTAAAGATTTAAATGCTTTTATTTGATTTTGTCTTACGTCCAGTTTCCACCGGACGGGGCTGACGGTGGCCGTGCTCGTGTTTCCACCAACTGCGTCCCTTTTTTCAAGATGTTATTTCAAAGTGGATTCATCTCATTCATCTAAAGTGCATGTTTGATGCTTTCATATCTCATTAATGACAACACTTTCACTAACGCTAGGTTGGAGACCTCATTTACCTGTTGGGCCACAGACTAAAGAAAATGACAGCTTGAGTTTACCTCGAACTAGCAGTTAGTCTGAGGTGCTGCTGTTATGTAGATATCACAGATGCTAGCAAAGCAACACAGTACATTAAAAATAAGCGCAGAAGAAAGGTTATGCTGAGATCAAAAAAAGGGAATTTAAAAAACTGAATTTGATTTTGATTTAATTTATCCAATTTTTGTGAAGTTATCTATTACAGCTTTATTGACTGACACAGTCCGTCTGGCTCATAAACTGCTTTGTTTGCAGCAGTTTTCCAGCGGTAGCTCAGGCCCTTCTTCAGGTCTTCTGCTGCTCATCACTGGCTCCACACTCGACACTCATCATTGGAGCCAATGATGAGGAGATTCAGCTTTTAAGACTGCAGGAGCTAACGGCAGCTAACGCTGTAGTTAGCTGTTTAACAACAAGAAAAATTATGCGTCCATCGAGTAACTCCGTAAATCACTTGGAGTTGAGGAAGAGCAGCTGGAGGACGTCAGAGGGACAGACAGAAAATATTTTCTCCATAAAATATGATCCAGATCCGAGCCCTGGTCGAAGCCGCTGTAGTGCTGCAGTCCCGCCCTAGTGTGCTGTGATTGGCTCTGAATGATGACAATGATACATAAATGGAAAATAATACAGAAATAAGTTTTAAAATCTATGAATATTAATTATTAATAATAATAATAATTATAATAATAAAATGGACAATTAAATGGTAAATAAATAGTTTAAGTACGGAGAGAAATTAAAGCAGAAATATCTGTTGATGTTATATTTTATACATTCATTAAAACTAATGTGGTCAGTTTCAGTCCTCCTCTGTAAATACCAAGCAACAACATGACCACATTAATGTATTATCAAAGGCCAAACAGAAACTCAAAATTAGCATTTTTTTTATTTACACTTCTTGTCCTACCATCCTGTCGTTCATGTCCCTCAACTGCTATCCCAGCAGCATCTTCCTCCGTCCCATTGCAGCTCCCCAAACCCAACAAACACACACACACACACACACACACACACACCGTCCAGTCTAGGCACCCGGTTGGAGGGGGGGTAATTGGATTTGTTGTCACCTCCACTGGCTGGCAGGCCTGGCCTGTCGGCTCAGCTTAGTGATGAAGACATCAGTGTGACAGGGACCCTGGGAGAGGATCAGCTGGTGTCCTGGATGCCACTAATAAAGCTGTGGTCATGCCACGGCCATGCAGCCACTGCTGCAGCCAGCTGTTACCTCTGCCACCTCTCCCCCGGTGCCAATGCCCATTCCACAGCTTGGGGAGTTGCGGGGTGACATGGTGAATGAAGAGTGGGCAGTCTTATTAAAGCAGATGCCAGTCCGCCACTTGCTCTGTTGGAGAGGTCAGAGAAACACTCCCCAAACACTCCTCTGTGGTTCCGGGCAATGCTGGCACCACATACCAGTGTCCTGGCATTCCCTCTGTGTCACTAGGCATCTTATTAAAGCACTGACAGGAGGCTGGCCAAAGTCAAGGTCTGTAGTTTAGACTTCAGCGCAGTTGTCCCCTGGTTCACCCCATCAGGGATCAATGGGTTATGTCCTTCGTGTCCTGCAAAATACACCGTTTTTAAACTGTCTGCTTAATAACGAAAAACATATTCTAGTTGATCTTGCTTCAGAGGCAAGTTCAGTTTTGAGAATTAGTGTGGCAGGAAACATATTCCTCTGCAGCTGAAGATGTGTGTGGGGGGTGGTGGCATTTAGTTACAACAGAAAATCAGTTTGAAGGATGAAATAGGAAGCAGCCGATGTGCATGTCAGTGTGCATAGCAGTTTGCCAGCATGTAGAATCATCCCAGTCCGTGTTGTATTAGAGTGTGACTGAGCGTGGTGGGTGTGAGGCTGACCTGGCACCTGTAGCACATAGGGTGTGCACTAATTATGTGACGGTAGTGATAACTGAGGCTCAGACGGTGGGATACAGTCATGGCTGTGGTGATGATGTGGTTGTAATGAGCGGAGCAGTGTTTTCTTCAGACCACTCATTCCTCTTTTCAAATACTTGGACTTTTGAAAGGGTTTTTTCCTCTGATGAAATCTGATTTTTCAGGTAAAGTCAAAGCAGAGCTTCAATTTGTACCTTCGGACGCCTACCGCGTCTTGAAAGGCTTTTACAGTCGGTCATATGGTTATCAACAAGGTAAAACTTTTTAGGACCACAGCAAAATTTACCTTTTCATTAATTGAGGAATAAATGCATCAGCTGTCTTTCCAAGAATGTGATGAGAAGATCGCTATAAATGTTTTACATCAAATTGTAATGTTACTTTACTTAGTACTTTTTACTATTTTAGATGTTTAGATGACTTCTCTGTAGTTTATGTTGTGAGCTGCCTTTGGCACAAAACAAACCTGCTGAAAGAAATCCCAGCTCGAGGTTTTCAGTGTGGGAGAAAGATATCCAGCACATTTTACAAGCACCCAGCAGACTGAGGAGAAGAGTACTCTCTGTTGCTAGAAGTTTTTCCTATTGATCAAGAGTTGTTATTTCTGAAAGTCATTAATGCAGTAATACATGGTGTCTGTTGTGTCACAAAGTAAATGATAGAGTTTCAACATGTTGCAGTGTCCTTAAAGGGTAACTCCACCAAACATACACATTAAAGTGTGTTTACAGGTCTTGGTGAATGTAAAAAACGTCGAAAGCATTTGAGGCTTCAGAGGAAGCTGCTGTAATCTGATGAATTGCCTCCAGTGACGTTAAAGTAATTATGTAAATTTTACAAAATGTGTTGTTTCCATTGGCTTTATCTCCAATGTCTGTTGTGACCAACACTGATTGGCTGCTGTGGAGATGGAGAGAACATTGTCAGGAGGCCGGGAGAAGGAAGTCTACATCTCCAATTTTACAAAAGCAAAAATGACTCACATGGCTATTTTAAGGCGTTAGTGAGAAATCAGACTACGACAGGTGGCTCAATGAATAACAGTGGTTATGTAGCTCTGACAGATGACTGGGCATGACTAAGATGTATATGACCTATATTCTATCCACACAAACACACAGTAACCTCCTACGAAACTCACTACGATGACACCTTCATGGGCTTCTTGCCTTCCTCCTTTGCTCGTCACTGTATATTTTGAGAAGCTTTGTGTACATGCACCCTCTTCCATACTGCATATAGTCCCCACCAGAGTGCTCACATAAGCAGCAAGTACACATGAGTGAAAAATATTTGCATATATTTACTAATGATTTTATCAGATAATTGCTGTGTGCTGATGAATAACAGCTGCTATCAGCTTATGATACAGATCCCTCACTCGTCCTCTCCTCTGGCTCCGTCCTGACAGTAGAATAAATACAAGGCATTCAAAAAGTTAACCTTTAATTCCCATCTTCCATATTTCAGTCTTACGGTGGAAATAAATTCCGTAGTGCACAAAATTCACGGGATGGTGCTCTGTGTTGTGTGAGAAGTCTGTGATTCAGTCACCCTCATAAACAGCACAGAGACAAAACTAATGGCAAGGCAGTCGGCAGGGTTTGCCCTCAGGGAGTCCATTTTAGAAATGTCACAGACATGGAGGTCTTTATCCGAGCCCTGGATTGCATATTCACCTGTGTAAAGACCCAATCACATGTAGCTCCACGGCCACTGTCGACTCATGCTAAGTTACTCACTCAACAGAGAGGAGGCAACTGAAAAGGAGAAACTGAAGCAGCTTGGGAAGGCAGGAACCTCAGACATCCTTCAGGAAGTGTTGCAAAAAGAAAAGGAGCAAAAAAGAAATTTTCCTTTGCTGTTCAGTGTTAAATTATTTCTAATGGACGTAATGACAGAAAGGTATCCAAGCAAACTCAGATGCTGATGTTAAGCCCTTGTTGTGTTACCATGCTCACCATCTTAAACACCCAATATGTAATTTCAGGGTCTCTCAATCAAAACGTAAAGAAAGACACTTGAGTGTTGTGTGATGAGGGCAGCAGAGACGGCACAGATTACTTTTGAACTTCTGGAATTGAAAAGTGGATTTATCTTCACTCCTGTTTATCAACCTGACTGCAGCAGTGATCTGGAGGTGGCCTTCATTGTTGGGTGTTTCTGTTCTGTGATGGAGGGAACATTACAGAGAGGAGAGGGAGAACCAGAACCAGAACCAGAACCAGAGTCTCTGCTGAGTGTTGACTTCTCTCAGAGGTTGACCAGAATTTAAACACACAGACAAAGACCCTTGCTGCATGTCGACCAATTAAAACCCACTGATACATCGAGTCAACTTTTGAGATAATGTAAATACACAACTCGATGAAATATACAAATATATACAGTTTAATGAGAAATCTTACATGTTGTGTCTGTAAGGTGGGTTCAGACAGTTAGTGAAGACAATGTAGCCCCTGATCATTGGGATTAATCTTCTGGATGTACGTAAAGGTTGTGTTGAATTGACCCAAACATCCCGGTGCGGCAGGGATTTGCATCTCCACCACATCTGGGCGACCTGCATGAAGGTGTGTCTAAAACCAATGTCTCGATCCCTGCAGTGCTATTGAAGAGTGGCTCCGCTCATTCAGTTACAAAGACGTTTAATTTCCTTTAACTTCTTCACAGCAGTAACTAAACACGACTCCTGAACCAGCTGAACGTGAACACGATGAAACAGTGAAACACAGCAGATGTTTGAAAGAAAACAGGACAAGAGAAACGAATGAGATTCAGTTAGAAGCTGCAGAAGTACTGAGAGCTGAACACTCTGACTTTTAAAACGTCTCTCTCTCAGGTTTCCTGCACAGACACGAGCTGAGTATTGAGTATCAACATGTCTCTCAATACTTCCTAACCTCCACCAGCTTCAGGCCCACTGGTTCCTTCTGAAGATGAACATCTTCAAAAACGCTCCATGAATACATAGTTTCACTATTTAGATATTTACATATCAGTCCAATCAGTAGTTTATTGGGGGGTGAAAGGGGCCCGATTGTGTCGATCAGGTGTACTACATACCTTTAACGCAACAAACATTCTTCATTACCGTCAGTCATGTCTCGTCTCAGGCTCAACTGTAATTTAAACATTAAGATGGCTCTGTGTCACACCAAGGAAGACAGAAGAATCTTCATGGGGCCAGGTTCATAAGATTAAAGCATGTTAAATAGAGTTGGATCCACTGCACAGAGCTTCTTTCATTATCAGGTCCGTTCATAGAAATAACAATTCAGTGTTTCTTGTGTTGTGTCAGTTACAGATCGACATTCTTCTGGTCGAGTCCAGATTCAGTCGTTCTTGAAGACAACACTATTCTGCTCTGATCACCATCTAACTCATCATTACATATCTCCAGGGAGCTTTGTCACTGTGGGAAACACAACTGTGCTCTGTGAACAGCAGTATAACATTTGCCTGTTGTGGTTCCCATTAAAATATCAACGTTCTCCCTGATTTATCAATTTATCAATGTTTCCAGACCTTTAAACCAATAAAATAATAACTAGAGCATTCGTTCTTTTTACAGCCAAAAAACGAATGTGTCTGTCTTTGGTCATATCATACACTCATGATGACATCATTACGTTACATAGTGTGTGGTGCAAAATATGGTGACAGAACGCACTGTGGTGCAGTGAAGGTACAACAGAGAGGTAAAGAGAAAGTTGTTATGGTTTATTGACTTGCACTGTTTTTAGCTTCGATTGTACAGATTTTATGTATACATTTATATATAAATAACATATATATATATATATTGATTTTTTATGTTTTAAACAATTAACAAGAATACCAATGTAGGCACTGGACAAGTTGCAGATAAATATTATCAAAGACCATCTTTGCACTATGCTCATAAAAATAAGCATATCTGAAAAAAATAAATATGTATATATATATACAAATATATGTAAATAAATGCAGATAAATGATGGAGTGTTCAGAAATATCTTCATGTTTCTACATCTAGATTGTTTTTAATCAACTTGTTTTATGTATTTGTTTATTTTAGTAAAATCTGATAAAAATACATGTTAGATTTTCTCTTTAATTCTTTAATACAATTCAAATATTTGTATTATTTATGGTGGT
>OMLP01018385.1:0-11441 GCA_900302685.1 Spondyliosoma cantharus | reverse complement strand
TTTCTCTCTGGTTGGTTAACGAGGCTGCTGATGGAGGCGGAGACGGAGCTGTCGCCAGGCGCCTGCCGAGCTGCGTGTGTGTGTGTGTGTGTGTGTGTGTGTGTGTGTGTGTGTGTGTGTGTGTGTGTGTGTGTGTGTGTGTGTGATTCAGAGGTTGTATTCTGTACTGATGTTGCAGAAGCACCCAATGAAATTGTTCACACATACAGAGTGTTTTTGTGCATGAGTACTTGTGCATTTCTACACTTATGCACACGTGCATATGTGTGCGTGCATGTGTGTGTGTGTGTGTGTGTGTGTGTCTGTGTGTGTCCCATGTGTGTTTATATTCCTTAATGACTTTCTAATTCAGGGCCAGCAGGAACCTGCCTTTATCTCTATTAGTTTAGTAGCAGGGCAAACAAAGAGAATCTGTGGCCGTGGCACCGAGCCAGAGGAAGACTCAGCCATAAAAGCACTTGTCCATCTGCGTCTCCACCTCCTCCTCCTCCCACACTCTTATTCCTCCTCTCTGGGTGTGAAACGCTCTCCTCCTCTCGGTCGGTGAAGGGAAAAAAAACATCTTGATTCCTGCCTCAGCAGTCCGCTTACTCAATCTAGACGTATTGATTGTGCGTGGTGGATTGGGGGAAGGAGTGTGTGTGTTTGTGAGATCAGTAAATTAGTTTTTCTTGGCTCAAAGTCTGGCACCTGTATTCCATGTAGTAAAATAATGTATTATGGCACGGCAGTCCTCTGAGAAGTGTGCTGCTTCAGAATCAAAATGCACAAGAAGGAATCAATCAGATACTAAAATATTATTAATTAGCAGAAGAAAATAGGATGATGGAAACATGAACAATGAGTAGACAGTGTCGGAGATGCTGATTATTTTTAAAATGATGTTTAAATTGTTAGCAGTACAATTATTATTTGACAAATTAAAGACCAAACGAGTTCAGAGGAAGTCAGAACCAAAACCGTCTGATCGATACAAATGTCATTCTGATTTAAGAGTTTGTTTGTAAAACAACTCTGATTAAAAACAATAATTTTTGAATATTTAAAAAGAGAATTCAGGGATGTTGTGTTGAGATTCTTTCAGTTCAGTTCAGTGCAGCAGATGTTCTTAAATACTGATCGTAGCTGTCATGAGTGTCGATATTCAAACAGATTTTATTTTGTGTTTTCTTTTTCATCTGCTTGCCGTACCTACATCTAACACTCAACATGTCACTGCTTTACAAAATAAATATTACAATTAAAATTGTAATATTTAGTCGACCCACAAATCTTAAATAAGCCATCAGCAGCGTTGTTGGTGTGTGTGTTTATGAGTTAAAGCGTAAGTTGGTGATATTTTTTAATTTGTATTATTATAACCCTCAGTAGAGTGCATACCTCTGCCAAGGTCCAACAGTCACACTTGATAGATCTTTATTAATTTACACTTTAAACCCAATAACTGATCAACAGTAACTGAAGCTCACCAGATCCAGGCTCCACACCAAATGTGCTCACGAGATATGAAGCACCTAAATACTGAGAAATGTTTTAAATGTCAAAGACAGACTGAAAGTCACAGACAAACCGACCAACTCAACCTCCTCAAGTCTGGTATGTTTTCACCCCAACCAGTAATGTTCCCAACAGGGCGTCGGGGGAATCCTAGATCAATATCAGAATCAGAATCAGATTTATTGCCAGGCAGGTTTTTACACAAACGAGGAATTTGTCTTGGTGCAATGGTGCTTAAAATATACAATCACACAAAAAATAAAAAGATTAATATATAAATCACACAAAAATATACAATCACACAGAAATCACACAAGAATAAAGTACTTTTTTTAAAAGGAAAGGATAGAAAAGAAGAAAAAACATGTCATCAAATTACAATAGAGTTGTTGTTTTTGGGTTGTTTGTCTGTTTACTGGATCTTTTTCTTTTGTTTCATCGCTGTGAAAATCTTGTAAATGAAAGCGTCTGAGAAGGAACGATCCCTCTCGGGTTGAAGCGCTCACACTCTTGGCCTCTCTCACGGCCCGAGTCTGGACCTCTGCAGTACTGTCTGACCGTCCCGTCTGTGGCTCTCAGCACCAGGCCCGGCACAGAACAGGAGGAAAGCTACGGTGTATTTTCTCACAGTAATGAAGGAAGATGTCGCTGATGCAACATTGTGGCTCATTTTGAATATCTTTGGACGACAGTGGGGCTCTGTGGCACAGAGGAAGAAGACCTGTCAGGCTGTAACGTTACAGATAATTATTGGTTTGACTCTGCACCTGTGATTTAGTGACGAGAACATATAAACCATCACCAGAGTTATTTTAAGAGCTATAGGCTATACAATGTAACACATAGGTGATCATTTTACAAACCAACATAACCTCTGACCTCTCGTTCTTTACTCAGCTATGATCCTTTAGCTAAAGCACCCCGGGGCTCCTTCCACAGGGGGGAGGGCAGCTTGTTCCTTTGTGTTCACCTTGTCAGCCTCATTACATGGCATATGCTCCTCACCGCTACAACAGCCGCTCGCTATATGTTGACTGTGTGCACTGCCAAAATGATCCCATGTGACTGTGGAGACAGGCTGGGGACATTTAAAACAGCGCTGTGATGTATGGAAAAACGGGCTGAGGGGCCTCTCAGCACTGCATCTGTGCTCGTGCATCCAAGTGCAAAAGCAGAAGTCCACAAACGCTCCAGGAGAGCAGCCGCGCCGCCGTCGCTTCGTGTCGCCGACACAGAGAAAGCCACCCCACCCTCTTCCTCCACTCCTTCCCTGACTCGCCTGCACACGTTCCCTTTGAACAATGACTGAGGCTCGGAGAGGGGCGGGTGACAATACTCCACCTCTGCCCCCGCTGCCTCCCCTCTGGAAGTATTCAGGATTATGGGAGTGGTGGCAGATCAGCGCTTCATCAGTTCCCAGTGATACAGTAGGAGGTGCTGGTTTATTCACAAACATACATATTACTGAGTGTGTGTTATTGCCTCATTAGGGAGTTTCAGAGAAGACATTCAAATTCAGAATTTTAATATTTACAGTATTAATGAGGTTTTATCTGTTTTGATTTTCTATTATTTCTATTTTATGTCTGTGTGACTCAAATGACTTCACTTAATGCAGAACAGAAACTCATGTGGCTGAGTCTGTTGGTCTGAGAGTTTCTGGGGCCGTTACTGGTGCAGAGACTAGAAAAGCTGCATCGGTTAGAACAGAAACGCTCCATAAACATGTGATGATTCTCAATAATGTGTCAGTTGTATGTGCAGGTCTGGGTAGGACGGTGTCTCCACCTACTGGTGACCTCAGGGGTGGTGGAGGGAGACTGCAGGCTGGCAGCTGGGATGGCGTCGCCCCTCATCTCGCCCTACTGACTATAGATTTAATGAAAGAGCTCCAATGTAGTCGCTCTATATAATTCAGTGACAGTCGCCCACTGATCTCTGATCTGTGCAGAAAGACTTCCACATGTTTGGGCCCATAGAGCCTCAGAGCTTCCTTCAGCACTCCTGAAGACACGATGATGATGAAGCAGCTCACTGGAAGTTTACATTTGTATTGGACCTGATCTGTCAGAGGGTTAGAGCTACAGGTGACACTCGAGTCATTCACAACACAACGTTTGAATGATTGTGTTTCAGAAAAAAGGTTTTCAATTAGACATTGATTTGAGGGTTTGAGGTGTTGTGATCATTAACCATTAGCTTGTGTGTGTGTGTGTGTGTGTGTGTGTGTGTGTGAATAAATCAGCCATACCTTTTTTGCCTTGTATTCTGTGTGTGTGTGTCTGTGTGTGTCAGGCGGGCTGCTGCGTGGTGAGCATGCCCTCTGTCATTCACGCAGAGCAGCCCTGTCCAACTGTCACTTCCTGACAGGCCGATAATCAATCTCTTTATTAACTGCTCTGTTGCAGACCGCCGCCACTGAGGGGAGGAGGGTGGGAGGAGGAGGAGGAGGAGGTGAGCAGAAAGGAGGGAGGGAGGAGAAAAGAGAAGAGCATGCTGCAACTCAGAAAGTTGAGTTTATTTTTTATTAAAGAAGAGGCTCATTTTAACTGAACAAAACAAAGCAGCGAGGAGGAGGCTGAAGGGGAGGCAGACTGCAGCAGCTGAGACATGTTGGAGATTCACTTGACCCACACTGAGACACAACAGATCTAGATCCAGATCTATTCAACGACTTGTTTAACTGTGTCTTTTACATTAACTCGGTCTGACTGGTGTCTGAGCTGTAATCTGCCTGTCAAGTTCAAATCTGTTGCTGTAAGAACTTTCCTGCTCCTGTTGTTGCACGTTAAAGAAAGTCGTGATGCATTTGGACTGTTTCTCCTGTGGATGTGTGAGTGTGTTGGTGGTTCATCAGTCTCATGTTCAGACACGATGATGTGCTTTAGGTTATAGTGTTTTCATAGAGGCAGCTGCTTGTCCTGTATGTCTCGGTTAAGATCGCTGTCTGATCATGATCAGCCAAAAGCTGCACAGCTGCTACCTGTCAGGTGACGTACCCTCTGTTTCTGTTTACTTTGGATAATTTCAACTTTTTTCATTGCAGATGATTGTCAATATTAAAGCTACCCAACCCTGATAACGACATGATCGAAGGGCCACAGTGGTTGTTAAAGGGCTCAAGGGCCTCAGTAGGTCTGTCATAATCTGACAAACCCAGAGTGACAGAGAGAAGTCGGCCTGAGCTGCCGTCTACTGAGGAGGGAATGTGTGCTGATGATTCTGGTGACCTGGTCAGGATTCAGCCCATCACCCCTTTCATTTGATTCATTCGTCTTCTCCACTCATCCACTTCTAATCTGTTCACAGGTGCTCTTTTCTTGTCTGAGGTTAACATACAGCCAAGACACATTCTGTCAGGCTTATCCAAAGGAGCAAATAAAACAGGTTGATGGTTAAATTCAAGGTATATTACAACATTTAATCACAAAGAGAGTTTTACCCTGAAAGCACCCATGCCTTACAATGTCAGTCTGCCTGCCAACCCATGCAAGGCGTCTTAACAACTAGTCTGACCATCAGTCCACAGTAACACAGGAAATGGAATCTTGAGTTATAGACGTCTGTGAGTTTTACCTGAGCCCAGCTCCAGGACACAGTGTCAGCTGTGATGACATCATGATGTACGATTAACCTTACTGAGCACATGCACGCTCCCAGTGGGGTGAACCATTTTACAAGGACCTTTACTTTGGACTGATTTTGGACTTGTTTTCTTCATTTCCTTCATCATTTATCATTATATTAGTAATAATCTGTAGCATCTTCACTTCCCTAATACCTGCTCTGATAGCTCTGCTGAAGGTACCTGTCCATGCCAAGTACCAGGGCCCTCCTTCACCAAATTTACAATCTTCCCCACAATGTGCACTGTGTGTGACACTGATAACAGAGTTAGCAACTTGCCATGACAAGATGTATATGACTGTTGGCAGAAACCATGAATTGTAAAATGACGTCTGTATTTGATTTGGATCTGGATCTACTTTATAAGGCACTCAGTACCAGTGTCGATACAGATTTAACCGATTGGATCAAATAATCCAGAGAATAATACAAAGGTTAGTCACACTTATTTGAAATAGTGCTTAATGTAAAAAAAGAAAGAAATTGTCCTTTTCCCTTTTCTCATTTCTCACAAGTGTGTCAGATAAGTTCTACCAGATGAGATCAATGCTGGGATGACAGCTGACACGAGAGGCTGGTGGAGGCCCAGCCCGACAGACGCTGGGTGTCAGGGATGCAAGGGAGCATCAGGAGCAACAACTGCTCATTATATCTCATCTGATCTTCTACCAATGTACAGAAAAACAAAACTCTTTGAGACAAGAATTTAGGAGATCAACTCTTTTCATTGTTCACCATCAAAACTAACAAAAGGAAGTCCTGATTATACAGCATGTGAGATCTGACACGTGCATCATCTGAATGGGTGTATATGAATGTTTCGTTGGCATTTTGTTAATCCCGATGCCTTTTTCACGATCTTAAAGGCAATGTTTGTGTGTGTGATCAACAGGATGAGTTTCTGATGGAGACTCAGACGAGATTTCAGTCAGAGATCCTCCAGCGCTGCCTGGCAAACGGCAGCCGCTCCCACCACCACGCCACAGAGACCTCTGAGACGCTCCCCAGCGAGGCCGACGGACAAGCTGACAGCACGACTAGAGCCTGAGCTCACACACACACACACACACACACACATGCACACACACACACACATGCACACACACACACACACACACACACACACACACACACACAAGGACATAACTTCATGCACTGCCAATCCTATGTCATGATAGATGTGGAAATATTCTGGCTCTAAACAAAGTCTTGTTGTTATTGTTTAAGTGTTTTAATGTCTTGTTGCTGTAGTTGTTGAATAGAGTGAATAGGTATTGTTCTGTAAGAGTTAGAGACTCCTATCTCCTGCTCAGGTACTACAGATGTAAATGACCTCAAATCTAACTGGTACAGCTGAGAAGCTTCACACCCATCGCAGTGAATTAAGGCTTTATCTCAAGTTTCATTTTCAACAAAGTGTGTTTTCTGATGAAATTAAAGGCTCCTAAAATCTGAGTCAGGTGGATTCGATGGGAGCAACATACTGCCTGTTTCTGGTCACACAAAAAAGAATTTACTGTTTAAACCTAGTATGTGTTTTGTTTTGTTTTTCCTTTCCTTCAGTATATCATAAAGTTTGTTTGCATGTGAAAGGTCTCGCAAGTTAAAAAGCCCCAAAAAACCCCACCGCTCCTGAAGTGCCTCGAATGCCTCGTCAGTAGTCCCGCCTTCAATTCCGTGACTTCTTGACATCACTGCATCACCAATGTCACACATTTGCATGATGGATGCTTATATTCATGGTTAGAAGTGAAGCTAACTGGAAGCTGAATACACGACAGAGGCAACCGGAGACACAGTGAGCGGTGCTGGCTCAGGCGTGCATTTGCTGACCAATCAGGTCAGACTCGGTTTTTAGGAGGGGCACCTCGAGGAGACAGGAGCTAAAGCAGAGCGTCTCGGACAGAGAGGGGAATAGGGTGCTGATGCACTGGACAGTATGACAAAACCGATGTGTTTTGAAGCACTAAAGCATGTAAACCTATTCTAGTTGACAATGAGATATGTCTCCTTTAAATAAAGGTCTATATCAGAAGGGATTCTTTCCATAAAAGGGGATCTGCTTGACAGTCGACGCTGCCCTCAGAGGTTATGTTGCAGCCATTTCAATTACATTGCGGCTGCCAGCTGAGCTGATCGACTGGAACTGTTCCAAAACTTTTCTGACCTATTAGTCACTTAAACATCAAAATATGCAAACATTGGGCCGCAGGTTTAAAAATACTGAAATTCCCCTCGAAGGATACACAAACACACGCACAGCCCCCCAAACACATTGATTCTGCCTCCTTGCCGGTGAAAGTGCATTTGAGGTGAAATCGATGGTGGAGCTTTGTGGAATAAAGGCATCCTGGACATAATGTGTGTGTGTGTGTGTGTGTGTGTGTGTGTGTGTGTGTGTGTGAGAGAGTGCGTGTGTGCGTGCGTGCGTGCTATGTGTAACCACCAGAGAGGACTAGCTGGTCCTTAGAAGTACATCTCCCCTCTGATCTGAGGAAAAATCCACTAATCCCTACTCACACACACACACAGACGAGTACACACAGAGAGATAGAATGGGACCATAAATACAGGCCACATACAAATTCACACACCGAAAACAAATGACTGTTATAATACGAGTCACATAAAAACAGATAGAGTGAGAGAAAATGGAGTAAAATGAGAGCGAACACAAGCAGAGGGGAAAAAAAACGATTTGCCTTTTTTATAATCGCTCTCTCAATCTGTCTCTATCTCTCTCACACACACAAACGCGGACACACACACACATAGCATTTCTCCCCCCGCCATCAGTAATCATCTCACTAATTAACTAACCAAACAAAGACAGCACACAGTTCAAGATGACAGCTTTTTAATGAGGGAGATACTAATCACTTTGACCCCTCGGTCTGTCAACATTCCCGTCGCTGAAAAAGTCTGAAACGCTCAACTAAACATAGATTCAAAAGCATGAAACTTCTGTGGCAAGGGTTTCCACGGAATTAAACACTTTATTTAATACATTTGGCTGAATGCCCCCTGAAATGAAGCCGCACAGAACAAGTATCCGTCATTAGGCTTTGCCCTCCTCTTCACCTTCTGAAGTCACAAGTGACGGTGTGCCGCTAATTCACGTACGCCAATTCATTTTATCTCTTTTGTTTTTTCTTTCCGTTGGTTAAGGAACAATATATGAAATGAGACATTATGGATGAGTCTTTGTAGTAAATTCCATATTAGGGACATTTCAATTGAAAAAAAAAAGAAGGGCTGATCCTGAACCGAACTTTTCTAAGTTGATTCAAAATTGAAGGGGCTCTTCAACAGATGAACCAGCAACATTTATGTAGCCCATAATCGTCTTGTTTCTGTCACCTTTAAGGATGTGACACTCCTGGTTGAGAGGAGCAGTGACGAGGTTGCAGTGATGAGTGCGTGCTGTATGCCTTTAATTAGAAAATGCTCCCAAAATAATGTGCATTCTCCACTGTGGCATGTTGCAAACTTGAAACACAGCAGGATCTTCTGCTATGGAAATAAAAAAGACCTGCACTAATACCATGTAATCTTTAAACTAGGGGTTATTGAGAGGTGGACAGCAGGAGACATGTTTAGAGCCTCCATAGTCGCAACAGGTTCATATTGGAGTTAGTTGAAAGCCTAGTACATCTCATACAGATACTTGAGGGTAGTTGGTGCATCTGCATGAGACAGGGGCTTGACAACAACATCTTTACTTAAAAAGCCGGTTGTGAGAACGGGATGATTGTGCTGACCTCTATTTCACCGAGGTTCAGCTTGGATCCTTTTTAATCAGTTACTTACACTTTCATTGTTAATGAATCATGAAAACCACCACCCTAAAAGGATGATATAACAAGCTGACGAAATAACCTCTTTTTTAAACAAATAACTTCTTTCTGATTTAAAAAAAAAAAAGCAAATCTAGTTAGAATCTTTGTTAATAACACAATAAACGCAAAACACCTTTGCTCTTTTTTTTTTGTTTTTCTTTAATAACCAAAAGGTCTCTCCCTCTCATTATCTCATCTTTTCCTTTCAAAGTGAGTCATGGTTTCGGCACAAAGAGCGTGGGAGTCCATTAAAGTACTTATTAAAATCCAAGCTTGAGCACCGGTGTCAAAAACCAATTACAGACTCATCTAGCACATGTCTCCCATGTCTGCTGTGCTCAGTCAACCCTAAACATGTGTAATTGTCTATCGGTATAATTTTTTTTCATTCGCTGTCTGTGACACCGGCACTAGATCTATAATAACATCTTGGAGCCTCAGACTGCAATTACTGTGCATCGGCAAGTCAGAAGGAAACTTTTGACATTCACATTTGGCATTTTCTCCTTGTTTTGATCAACTTTTTGTAGCCGTTACTAAACTTTTGGGACAACATCATCATCCATCATCAGGGAGCCAGTATACCTGTGGTGGGCTTTGGCTTACATCGGTGAGGAAGAGTTCAATGATCAAATGTATTTATTTATGATCAAATGATCGTGGCATAAATCTAAAAACTGGTCTATGATGAGACTCAATCACAAAATGAAACTGAGTTGGAGAGAGAGGAAGCGGTGTTTTAACGTAATCAATACACCCAGAGTAGTCTCATCGCTTAGTGACCATGTGTGGTTATGTGAAACTACGAGCCTGGCGACAGACGATACAGCAGGCATGCCCGCCCCAATTTTGTTAAATGTGTCTCACGTCCTCATCGCCCCACCTTGGCCCGTGAGAAGACACTTTTACCCATCTCTCCCGTCGCAGTCTCTCCTTTACGTTTTGTTTTATCCCTCTGCCTCCCTTCCCTCTCCGTATCTTTCCCGTCCGTCTCTCTCGCTCGTCCTCTTTCCGTGTCCCTCCATCTCCTCAGCAGTTTATCATAATCACATCACCTCAGTGTGATGGAGCACACTTAAGGCTTATTATGTGGCGTGCACGCACACACGTGCGCAGGGCTCACACACAGGAATGAGATCCACTTAAGCCTTATTACATGTCTGACTGTGCTTCTGACATGGGAGATTATCCATGGGACTGTATGCCAGGGCAGAGGGCAAGAGCCGCGAGTAGGATGGGCACACACGCGTACACAGTCACACACGTACACACATATCTCAAGTCGAATGCAAAGCCAAAGATACAGGGAATACATGCATAGAGGTTTTTTTAAGTTGGACACATAGCACATAATACTTAGATAATGTCAGAGGAAAGCCAGGAGAACAGAAGAAGAACATATGATGCATTAAAAAAGAAGAAGGTGATTTCTCTCTGTAGTAGGGCCACCTACACACACACACACACACACACACACACACACACACACACACACACACAGCAGGGGTGGTGAGCAGCAAAGACAGAGACAAAGTGTCCATAGAGGGAACCAGAGAGGCCACCTCATCACTTAATACACCCACATACCTGTATGTGCTGTAAGACACAGCAAACAAGGGTGTAAAGCATCCATATGTGCATGTGTGGTGAGGAAGTGTGTGTGTGTATACAAGGCAGAGAGAAATAGTGTGTGCAGGATGTCGGTGGAGTATTTATTTCCCACTGTCTGTGTGACCTGTGTGTGGGTTTTGTCAGCAGGTAGTGGGACGAGGAGCAGTGCAGTCTAGCCACTTGTTCTTTTCCCTCCAGCGTCCTCAGATGACCTCAGGATTGATTGTACACAAAGAAACACACTGGTGGAATCCTTTTTTCCCCCAATATATTTCAACACATTATTGGAATATGGAATATTGCCTCAGGTCTTCAACATGATGCAAAACTTAAACCTTCCCCATAGAGCTGCAACGATTACTCGATTATAATTCGATTACAAAAAATGTTCGAAGCAAAATCTCTGCTTCGAGGCTTCATTTAATTCCTATCACCCGTGTTATGTGGCCTATTTAGCTCAGGGTCATTTTTCCACACGGACTGTTATTGCGGACACACACCACTACGTTCAGAATTGAGTGGGCGCGATGGCGGAGAGCCAAGAAACCATTCGTAAAAATCAGAGAATGTCCAAAGTTTGGGATCATTTCACACGTAAAAATGAAGATAACAAAGTGCAGCGTGTCTACTGCAAAGCAGAACTTGCGTACCACAACAGCACGTCAACTATGATTCAACATCTGAACTGAAAGCATCCAGATGTTAACACCAGCTCACCGAGCGTCGCTGACACAAGCTAACGTAAACATTGATGCTAGCTAATTTAACGTAGCCTTCCATCGCTAATTAGCGCGTATGGTATTCGTGGAGACTGTAGCCTGATGTTGGTATGACTAACGTTAGATATTATGTTAAGATGTGGAAACT
>OMLP01018384.1:7478-21489 GCA_900302685.1 Spondyliosoma cantharus | reverse complement strand
ATTGAGTCAGCGCGATGGCGGAGAGCCAAGAAACCGTTCGTAAAAATCAGAGAATGTCCAAAGTTTGGGATCATTTCACACGTAAAAATGAAGATAACAAAGTGCAGCGTGTCTACTGCAAAGCAGAACTTGCGTACCACAACAGCACGTCAACTATGATTCAACATCTGAACCGAAAGCATCCAGCTGTTAACACCAGAGCGTCGCTGACACAAGCTAACGTAAACATTGATGCTAGCTAATTTAGCGTAGCCTTCCATCGCTAATTAGCGCGTATGGTATTCGTGGAGACTGTAGCCTGATGTTGGTATGACTAACGTTAGATATTATGTTAATATGTGGAAAGTATTTCGTGTTAAATTGCAGGAGAGTAATAGCCTACACCAAATAACTCCTTTACACACACACACTCATCTCGTCTCTCTCACTCCCTCACGCACGCATGCTCATAAACAAACACACCTTTACTCCCGCTGTTTGGAATAGTTGGAATAAATACCTGTTTTTTTCAGGAATAAAAGCCAATTGCTTGGTCTATTTAACAGGCCTGTCATTTTCATTATGCATTAGTTGGTATTGTTGTTTAATAATGCAAAATTATTTTTTATTAGATTACTCGATTAATCGATGGGATAATCGGTAGAATACTCGATTCTAAAAATATTCGATAGCTGCAGTCCTACAAAACCCCTGTTTCTATTAAAGCAATGTTGCATTAAATACTACCAATAAGACAATTTGTGAAAGTTTGAAGTCAGTGACCTCACTGACTTCAAACTATTGTACTATAAATTTAGATTTCACATTAATTTGTGAAGTTTTTTTTAAGTGTTTCTGCTTCTCCATATATGTTATATAAAGTAACACCTTTCAACTGAGTTGGACAAAAGTAAAGTAGAAACCTAAACAGAAGCAGAACATTTTAAGTAAGTCAATAATTAATACCCGTCTATTGTATTTCATTGCATTACATCATAGAGGTGCTCCTCTTATTCTTGACCAGTCCTCATTTTTCCTTTAGTGAAACATCAAGTGCCTGGCTCCCAGTTATTGTACCAGGCAATCAGCACTTTATTCTCAAGAACAGCAGTGCAGTTCATAGTCATATGGATATAAAAAGCAACTGACGCTGATTAGTTGTTGGTCAATCACTCGATGCCGTATCAGCGTTACTGGCCTGTGGAGGCAGGGTAGATGTACAGAACAGTGTCCATAATGAGGGAGGATTACGATCAATAGAGGAGTTGGTCAGGGTCTGTATGCTGGTCAGTTAGCACTCTCTTTGCGATCATTTTACACCAATAATCCTCTGTCTTCTCTTGGCTTCATTAATTAGATTTGTGTCCATGCTTCCATGATTGCCAGATCTTACATTTGCTTTGTTTCTTGTCTGCAAAAAAAGGAGGTGGCAGTTGGGACTGTCTGTTTGTCAGGAAGCTGCAAGATGAATGCAATCCTTGCCCAAGTTTTGCCACTTACCACACACACATATACTCACACAAGAGGCGAACCAAGACATCTGCCAAAGCAATCCCTAATGGATTGACTGGCACACGGCTCTGGGTTTGGAAATACAGGTTTTGCAGAGATTCTCATTGTTCCTTCCTGTATGTGTGTGTGTGTTTGTATGTGTGTGCACTTTAGGTTTGAATGATTGGACTGCATCTTTTCATTGTTTGGGCCCTGTCCCCTAAATCAGTGACTCGGAGTCCACTTTGTGTCCTGCTCAAGTAATAAACTTGCTGGGCAGCTTATTAGAAATACTAAGGGAACTCTTGAATGCTAAGATGTTTAATACAGTCAACCATTCCCTCTTATCTCAAAAACAACAGGTTTAAGCATTTTCTGAGAAACTACACAGCATGCACAGCAGGGCTCCTGACTATAAGTCTCAGTCCTGTCCTGTGAGCATAAATATCTACCAGTGCAGCACATTTGGACAGCAGAGATGAGGTCTGCAAGTTGTACCGCTGTACCATATGTCATGTTCACAAACTTATGAATACTTAGGAATATGTTAGTATTTTGTGTATTTTCCACATGTGCTACACATTTTGTATACATTACCTTATGGCCATTTTCTTGCATAAATGTTCTTGGTTAAATACCTTGGTTTCTAGATTGTCACTGTTCATGTCATGTCAGTGTGAAAACTAATTTGCGTTAATGAGATGGGGAAAATGAGAATGAATGGTGAATGGAGCCCAGTCCTGTTGACCACCTTCACTGAGTCCATACAGACCATAATTAATATCACCTCTTCGTGTGGTGTAACTGAACTACATGCAGAGGCAATGAATGATAAATAAATTTACCAGTTGGCAATGCATTATTATTACTCACAGTAATATAAACTTACAATATTTTTATTGGCATTTAAACGGCATGAATAGGGCTGTACTGAATAGTTTAAAGCTTCATTCATAATGTTGTCATTCAAATGCATGTTTATTCATTCTGCCTGAACCTGGTAATTCTGCACAGTTGCAGATCAATATAAACCTACACTTATATCATAAATTCTCTACTATTTACAGGATTATATTCCAGTGGTAGATGCATATGATTGATTCAGTTAATTGTGATCTGAACATTTTCAATAACTCCAGAACGATGTAGTCCAGAAGTCAGAATTTACTGTAAAAAGGTAGATGAAGCCAACATTCATGACATATTTTTTGTCAAATTAAATATTCAGCTTCAATCCCTGGTATTTAGCCTTTTTTCGATTTAAAGGGCAGTTTAGCAGAAATCATAACAGCACTCAAAATAACATTTATATAACCACATTAACAAAACATGGATTTTGGGCTTTAACACTTTTATAGCAAATGTACTGATGTAGTAACAAAATAGGGTCATATTCGCTTTGCAATTGGTGCTTCATCAAGCCATCATTTCTATACCAACAACGCAAGTTTTGTTCGGTTATATTCATTAAATCAAGTTGATTTAAAGGTGTTGTTGATAACATTCTAAATGTGGCATTTCATCTCCATCTCCAAAACTGCTGTTGTTCGAATCATCTGCACCCTCAAGTGGTTGCCAGTTTGTTATAGCTTACGCTGCCAGTGCTAATGTCACTAACTTTAGCTAGCTAACTTCAAGGCAGTACAGTATGCTGGTTGCATACCGTAGAAGTCTGCCATTCTTGCAACTACTGGCCAATACTCTTGATTGCTGATGAAACACAGATATAACATAGTGCGTAGACAGAGTTATACTTTTGGCTCAAGAACCTGGTTTGATGCTGAAAAAAACAAAAGTTAAAATTCTTACACAGAGATAAACAAAACATTCATTTTGCGCCCAACAAACATTTTCAAATTATTGATTCAAAGTCATAATAATGTTTTTCAGGAGATACTTTAATTATGCTCCTTTCTATAAGCTCTGTAGATGTATTATTTTTGATAAATGATTTATCGACATAAAAATGTTAGTTGACCTTTTAATTAATTTGCTGATTTAGTCATTTCATCCTATGATCACTTGTTTGAAAGGATTTTTACATGAGATATATTGTTGAATTTGATCAGCAAGCCCTCTCTTGAGTAAGTTGAAACAATGTTTTCTTCTGTCGCTTGAATGATACCATTATCTCATTTCCTCACACGTTAGTGTGTAAAGTTTCATCTCATTGTTATTTTTAGGAGCATCATGCGAAGTGTTGCACAGTTTGGCGTCTGAGACATAACAATTACAGAACAATACACAATCTGGCTACATTTTCCAGTGGAGCTGGGTGTGTCTTGGGCCATATCATAGAGTATAAACTGTAATGCCATAGCTGATCCAACCATCAGGAGAAATGGAGAGTGGATTATTTAAGAATCGTAACTAATGAACCTTTTGATTAAAAATGCATTCAGGCCTCACACACTGCTTCATCAGTTGCTTGCCACTTATTTCCATCATTATGGACATATGAATCCTTTAAAGACCTTCTGCTGAGCAATGTACAGACCAACAATAGGCTATATTAGTATCTCTTCTGTTGCTGTTCTGTTGTTTATTCATTTAGAAAGGCTATGAAAGGTAGTGTTATGTGTGAACAGAACTCTAAAGTCCTCCTCCCAGTTAGAATAAGATTCAGGGTTACAGTGGTGATCCACTATAACTGCCACCACATGCCTCCCACTTGTGTTCTTAAGCAGAGGCTTGTGGAAGTGTTTGTGACTTCACCTCCTGCACAATTTTCCATGCCACTTTTCTTCAAATATTCATCTCACGTGCAGCTGCGTAAACCAGCGTGTGTGCGCGTATGTATAAGTGTCAGGGACATTTTATTTTTGTTTGTTATTTGTGTGTGTATGGGGTTGGGGGTATGAATCCAAATGAAATATTTTATGGACCAGTGGACCTATTAATTGTCCCCCAGGTGTTATCTTTGCTGACGCCTAATCTTTTAGAGACGACCTGCTGGGCTTGGTTCTTCTCTCTGTCTCCTTCTCTCCTCCTCCTCTTTGTGCTTTTCTTCATTCTCTACTCCTCTTCCTCTTTCCTCAAGGTGACCTCAGTCTTGTTTCATGCAGCTGCCTGCAAGTCACATACACATGTGTATGTTCAGTATACCTACTATAATGCAGGGGTGGTAGCAGTTTCATCTTCTATACCCAGTTACATCTGGCTTTTGTCTTCAATGGGAAGAAGTTGACATTTACCCCAAGGTCAGATGACTCAGCAGTGATGGAAACATGACATTCCGGTGGACACATACATTCTTGCCCCTTTTCTGGTGCAATGCAATGCCGCGATTTGAAGTTCTGGACATTAACACATAAATAGTTTTCAATCTGTCTCAGTCAGCATTCATTTTGAAGGGACACTAAAGTAAAATATATATTTTTAAAATAAACCACCCAGAGGCTACTTTTTACTTTTTTCTGATAGAGGAGAGTAAAACTTTAATTTCCCCATGGGGCAATTTGCTTTGCAGACAGTAGTCAAACACAAATGCATAATACATCAAACCCATACACAAGACAAAGTCCACACCACCAACACTCTCACCTTAGATCATGGAGGTTTGTTGTTTTGTTTAAAAAGCCAATAGCTGATGGTATAAAAGACTATCTGTATCTGTTAGTGCTGCCCTCAGGGAGACTGAACCTCTGCCCTGATGAAAGCATCCGAAACTCAACATATAATGGATGTTGAGGGTCCAAAGATATAGTCTTTGCATTTAAGATGACTGTCACTTCAAACAGATGCGGAAGATCTTTAAGAGTAACCCCTGTAATCTTACTGCACTGCCTAATGATCTTTACCAATTTGTTTTTGTTTTTGAGAATAAGGCTTCCAAACCAGGAAATCATGTAAAGAACAGATTCAATAATAGCAGAATTGAACATTTTCATCAGTGTGATGTCTAAATTACAACGTTGCAACTTTCTTAAAAAGAACAACTGTTGGTTTGCCTTTTTACATATAGCACCTGTATTAGTTAAACTTAGCTTTGATGTGTTTGTTACACTGAACGTGGCAAGACAAGAAAACACAAAGGCAAAGGCAAACTCATTTCCTGGCTCATTTCCATATTTTGAATAGATTTACCCACATATAAGCACAAATCTTATTGTAGAAATTGTATTTAGAAAAATGTTTGTAGTGGACTCGGAGCTGTGCCACATACGGAAGTACGCCGATGACACAGCCATCGTTGGATGTATCAGGGGTGACAGAGGAGGAGTATCGGAGTCTGGTGGGGGACTTTGCTCTCTGGTGTCACACTAACTGCCTACAGCTCAACACCTCTAAGACGAAGGAACTGGTCATTGACTTTGGGAGGTCCAGTCCTGCTAGAGGGATCTGAGGTGGGGACTGTGCAATCATACAAATACCTTGGGCTGTGGCTGGATAATAAACTGGACTGGACAACACACACCAGCCACCTGTACAGGAAGACACAAAGCAGGTTGTACTTCCTGAGGAGATTGCAGTCTTTTAAACTGATCAGGCCGGCTCTGTGGTTGGCATGAAGCTGGACTCACTGGTGACGGTGGCAGAGAGCAGAACACTGGACATACTGCTGGACATTATTGACAATGCCAGCCACCCCCTGCACACCGTCATCAGCAACCAGAGGAGCCTGTTCAGTGGAAGGCTGCTCCTTCCCAAGTGTAGGACCAACAGACTCAAGATCTCCTTTGTCCCTCATGCCATCATACTCTACAACTCCTCACTCTGGGGAAGGAGGAAATAGGGTAGAGAGGACAGAGGAGATGAGTGGTAGCACTGGGCAATTAATAATAATAATCCACTCATCCAATAATTTAATGTCATTTATCCACTGTATAAGACCCAATGCCATATACAGTCATATACAGTCCTATATATTTATCTTTATTTATCTATATTTCTAAGAGTTTATTGTTTATCTTGTACTGTATTTTTTGTTATACCTCTTGCGGGAGTCATTCCAAAAGGATCAATAAAGGGAAGTTTAGGTCTAAATAACTACACTAAATTTGTAACAGTTGTTTGGTCTCCTCAACAGATAAATATTTGCAATTCAAAAGGCTTCGTAATGTTATCAAGCCAGCGGGTCTAGTGTATTGCACAAGAAATGACCTCTGAATGAAGTAAGCACAGATTTCAGCTCACCCTTATATCAAACAATTATGCTCCAACAAGTGACTGACACACATGGGTGCACACTTTCACGGAACAAGCAGGGTGTGACATCGCCAAATTGTTTTTCTCAGAGCTTTGGACTGGCAAATATTGATTTTGTTTTATTATTTTTTTTGTCTTGCTTGGCCATTTATATAGAAAACAAATGCCAAATGTGCATGGGTTGTGATGAAATGATATGACCGATATCTTGGAGAAGTTCTGACTTATCACCTAATATCAACACTGTGTCAGTGTCTGTGAAAGCTTTGTCACATAGGTAGGCAGGCAGACAGGGCAACAACAGGTTGGTTTCCCAAATTAGTTTAACTTTAGATTTAAGAATAAAACATTTTATGTCAGTTGCTAAGAGACAAGAAAGGGGAACATTGCTCAGGCTGTCACTGGGCAAGACGGTTTGCTTTGGCAGATTAAGATGCAGTAAAAGGCATGATTTTCATGTTGAGTCTTTGTATTTCAAAAATTTGTGAAAAATGCTCATCACAATTTCCCAGAGCCCAAAGTGACGTGTTCAGATTCCTTCTTGTGCTCTTCCAACAGTCCATATCCAAAAAGACCCTTCATTTACTCATAAATGACAAAGAAAAGCAGCAAACTGCTATATTTAAGAAACTGGAAACATTAAGCGTTAGGCATTTTTCTTTTTAAGATGACTGAAATTAATGATTTTTTAAAATTAATTTCCAACTAATATTCTTCTGATCAACTAATCATTACAGCTCTAATCTGGTCCAGTATGAAGTTGTTTTTTATCATCATTTGAAAACATTTCTTTATTTGCAGCACTTTGGAAAATGCTCATAAATATGTTTGTTTTTTTTCTTTTGTTTTTTTCAGTTAGTGTTAACTTACTGTTCTCATGTGTTTCAGCAGAAATGGAAACTATAATATATTTCAAAGTCTGCATCAAAACTCACTGACGCAGCACGGAGCCAGTAGTTTCAACACTTGTATCCATGAATTTTAAAAACCACTGACCACTTGAAAAACTATCTTGACTTATATCAGACCTAATCCACGCAAGACATTTGTGCAACTACATAACATCATGCTGCAAATTAGCCCAGGTTTTAGCTTTGATGTCTTATTATAAGTTAATGGGAGTTATTAAACTATTAGATGTTTATGTTCATCAGTTTGAACATGTCTGACTGTCTCTTTGATCACCACCACAAATGCATAAATACACAAATGTGTGCACACTGTGAGACACTGACACACTTCATCTTTTGAATTTTCTTCTTCACAGTAATCTGTTTGGAAAGCGGCCCGCAGATTACGCAGTGAGTCTGGAGATGCAGGAGATTTTCCAGAAAGCCTCAGAAGGAACCAAAAATGCTAATACATCTCTCAGCCCCTCAGCCAGTCTCTCTGTGGTACGTGTCTACGTGTGCATGCAAATAACCTTTTTCATTTTCTTACTTTCCTTGAAATTTTTAACCCTAGATGGCTAATAAATAGACATATCTAAACCGTGTTTTTATGTCCTCTGTTAGGTGAGCGACTGCGTGAGAAAGGATGAAATGGTGGTGTTTCTGGCCAGCAAGCTGTCACAGCTTGAACAGCATCGCCTGGCCAAACTGGGAGAGCTACTGGGAGGGACAATGACTGAAACCTTTTCTGGCTCAGGTAATGTTTGGTGCAGAAACACCTCTTTAGGGGGGCTTATGTGTCTTCAATGTTCCAGTCAAAGCCTCATAGGATATTGTTTGTGTATGATTGCTTTTTAATGTAGCAGCTACCAGCCAATTGCTGGTACGTTGGAACCGTGACTGATGTGTTTACACACTGCCATACACTCTGATAGGTAATCAGCAGTAATCAGTCATCATTTGGATGCCCTCTTCATGAAAGATGTATTAGATAGGTAAATGTTGGCTCAACCACCCAAAGGCTCTGCAGTCTTGAGGCAGACGCTTTCCCTTGTTGTTACGTTTGTTAGGAAGATTATATAAAGTGCCTTTACCACCATGAAGATGGGATTTTTTATCTGAATACAAAGCAAAGACATCAAGGCGTAACTCCCATCCACAGAGTTTTTTTGCATTGTGCACTCCAACAGTAGGTGCTTATTACTCACTAAGGACCAACAGTAACTAACAAGTGCTTTTGGGAGCTGTGTACATCATTGTGAGGCAGCAGGTCCTTCATTGTTGCATAATGGCTGGGAGAACACCAGAGAGCAAAAGTAATTGAAATCATTCTTCATAAAATGTTTGGTACTGTCAGGTCGATGAATGAGCACTAATGAAAAACACAAGTGTGTCTCACAACTCTGCCTACTCTGACCTGAGGGATGAATGTTGGAGCTTTCAGAAAATTATTATTATTATTTTTTTTGCCCTTTATACGGTTTTACCGATAGCACAGGCCCAAGACATGACAGGAAACGGGACGAGAGAGCGGGGGAGTGACACGCAGCAAAGGAACCGGTCACTGCAGCGAGGACAAAGCCTTAAGAATTATTATTATTATTTTTATTTTTTTTATTTTTTTTTAACTGAAAGCAACAAATCCATACACATCCATGGTCAATTTGCAATGTAAGACAATTTTTTCTTTTGCTAACACTCTTCACTGACGAAACAGAGATGCCACGTGATACCAACTGCTTTATACTACTGGCTCACAAACCTTTTTAGAAGCTGGAACCCACAAAACTATTTTAAATTCTTAATTCACAATCATAATAATGTTTTTTAAGAACAAGATTAACTTTTATTCTGCACCTTCCTACAATCTCTGTAGATATATAAAAAAAAACAAAAAATGATTTGTCTTGAAGCATGCTGGTACACCAAAAGAATGATTTCATTTAAAAAAATGAATCCGATATATAACATTGTACATCAGGGATCCTTGCACCTTTGCAGTCTCAGTCTGGTTAAGTCTCCATGCATTGAGGCTTCACACTTCAACAGATTCAGTGGCATGCATGTCTGGACATAAGCCCTTGCTTTTGGTTCTGCCTCTACAGTCATTGTCCTCAACAGCCCTTAGGCCTTTGTACAAGCACCAGGGATGTCGACCAAATCCAGACATGTCAGGAAACAAGTTAAGATGTGTCCTAATGTTTTTCTATTGAGATACAGTCAGTCTTAGCTTGACACTCAGTCTTGAGAGAAAGACATTAGGAGGACGGCAGCATGTGGCAGCTATTTGCGTATGTGCAGGTCAACTCATTTGTATAAAATTATAGTGTGTGTGTCTGTGTGTGTCTGTGTGTGTCTGTGTCTGTGTGTCTGTCTCTCTTCTTCCTCCAGTGAGCCATGTCGTGCTGCCAGAAGGACACATGCCCACCACCTACTCCACCCTCCTGGGTGTTCTTGCTGGCTGCTGGGTTGTCAAATTCAGCTGTGAGTATAGCGTGAGCCGTCGACTGGGTACTTGTCTGTAGATGCTATTTTAGGGAGCCATGCCAAATAATGTTGCTGTTGGGACCTGGGCTACTTGCTAATGCTGCAGTTAAGCTAAAGCAGATTTTATTCAAAATATCCTGAAATGTTAAATGCACCTGGGGTCAAAGCTTGGCATTGCTTTCTCTTTCTCTGTCAATATGTATTTTCTGTTATTATGTGCTGTTCTGACCTTAATATTAATCAAAACACAAGTGAAGTGTGTATGATCACACAATCAAAGCAGGAAACAATGGTCTTTGTTAAAGCAGTAGCTGTTGTTGCAAAAGAAGATCAGTACAATTCATGTTGTGTAAATCCAAATAATTTTCCTATAGATCCAAAATTCCAGTATTTACCTCATCATCTACTGGATACTGGCTTCAAACGGAGAGGTTGGAGTTCATCAGGAACAATGAATGACAATCTTAGCTGCTGACATTGGGCGAGTGGTGGGTTATAAACTGGTGATTCATATACACAATTGAAGTGAACCAAAAATCAAAACGATCCTATCATCATACTTGTTAGTCCCCTGGAGTTAAAATTAGCAAGGGTTAAATAATCACGACCAAAACATTAACCAAAGTTAATATGAAGCCAATACACAATACATAGCAATATACATAAATACCAAGTTTAAAGGCGATAAAGACTTTGAGAATCTGTGCTTAAAAGGTGCTTTTGTTGGTGGCGGACTGTTTCTTGCCTGCGAGCAGAATCCCTGCGGGCTGCCAGTTGAGAAACAGTGTGACCGTAACCTTAGATTTAGATTAATGCATGCGAATGGCTTGTGATGCAGAAACTTCACCTTTTGTAATAACCATCTAAGTGAACTACTTTTGTTATTGATATTCATATTATCCACGTCTATTTTTATTTGTGTTTTCGTGTGTGTGCTTCCCACAAGGTCACATTTGCATTCAGCTCAGCTTTTCAGCAACCGATTATTTCTATCTGCATTGGGAGTAATGTTTACTGCAGTAAGGTGACTCCTGGCATGGTATAGTACAAGTAAAAAATACAGGAGGTAAATATTGGACTCTTGGAGCCACAGTGCAGAACAAATGGGTTGTGCTGCACAAGCTGTTTGGAATCAGAAGAAGAGCACAAAACCCATAAAATTACTCCAAAGAACATCTTACCTGCCATCTTTCTCGTAGGTAAAGCTATGATGGACTTGTATTAGCTCATGTGTATCATTGGAACTTCACCGTAAACTTTTTCTAACCTTTTTATTAATTTGGTAAACGTACCATTAAATCCTTTTGAGGCTCCAGTGTTAATTCCTCCTTGTCTGAGACGTGTACATTTGATCTTTCACTTCCTCTTCTCTGCAACCTTTCAAGTGAGTTCAGTCTCCGTGTTTGGAATAGGAACTTCTAAATGCATTACTTTTTATTTTCTACATCATGGAATACCCTGAGAAACATGAAAAGAATATTTGGCATCCATATATATTTCAGGTAAATTGTTTTTGCCTGCTGCTATGTGTGTGTGTGTGTGTGTGTGCGTAGACCTGCTTACATGTCTGACAGCCAAATAGAAGCGCGTGGGTGACTGGGCGACTTGCTGTGTCTCAAGGCTTCAATATCAATAGCGATGAAAAGATGGCTAACTCTCTTTCCTCTGTTCGATTTATACCAAGATGAATACTTAGCAGAAATTTAGCGATTCTCAGCCAGTCTCCCTGGCATCCCTGAACCAAGTCAACAAGCTGATTTTCAGAGGAAGTCTTCTTTAGGGGGGGAGTAGAAAGAGACTTGCTGTCAAAGAGTTTTCTGGCACCTTGGTGTGCCCTTGACTGGTGTATCCGTCAGTAGCATCTCCTCACTGTGTGGGTGTGTGTGTCTGCCTGCCTGCCAGTAAGTCATTTCAAGTTTGAATGTGTGTGGTTGTGTCACTATATAAGACTTTGTGTGTGTTTGGACCGTATTCAGCCCCTCCCCTCGTCTTTTCTTCACGCAGACTGAGCACTTGACACAGCTTGTCTCCCTCATGACAATCACTGTGGCATCTTATCTGTCTCTGTCCTTGTTTTTGTGTGTGCACGCACACACAAGCAGCCGAGTTCTCTGTGTCACCTGCCTTTGTATACCATTACCTGAGCTTATACCTCTTTATTGATCTTATGGTTTGTTGCCACATATTTTTCCTCCTTGGAGAAACAGCTTCTATGTTTTGTTTAAACCCATAATGAAAATGTTATCCCACCTAATGGGGAGCTCCAATCGAGGTCAAAGTCGTCACTAAGCTTTCATCAAAGTAAATGATTGTTACACATCATCTGTACATCACTATAAACAAACAGTTCATCATTTTGCACTCACAAAACTGATTAGAATTTCAAAGAGTGTTGGAAGAAAGAGGTTTTCAGGCCTAGCGCTAGCTGGCTAGCACAATAACTCCAGTAGATATATCTTCAACACAGTACATAGATCTCTTTGACTCAACGCCAAAACATTTATTTCTTCACATTCTGTTGATATATTTTAAACAGAGCACCGGTGCTAGTAGTGGAAAAAGTTAGCCTGAAGCCTTGTAGGGATGCCTGATGGTGACCACTGAAGATCAGAATCGATCTTGAAGGCATCCACGGTCTACTCTTCAGGCGAGTTTGTACACTTGCATCTGTTTCCATACTTCGCATTACCTCGATGACTAGAAAATCTTGTCCGTGTGAATAAACCAATATAGTGGAGTAGCCCACTAGACTGCATTGCTGAAATAAAGAACTATCTTTAAAGTAAAATTGTGTTTTAATGGATACATTTAAAGGCTACTTTAAGTGTGGCCATAGTATACAGGGGACATCAAAATTGACAAGAAAGATTGCACTTTAGATCTTGGATCATGATTGTGATTCAGTAGACACCCACCCCCATCCTAGCTGAAGACGACGGAAAAAATTATCTCGAGCTCACTAATTAACATGTTGTATCTTATTTGTGTAACCTGCATGTAAAAAAAAAAATTTATTAAATGACAGAAACTTCTGCTTGCCATTTATCTGGCAACCCTGTTATATATCTGGAGACGCTGCACTGAAGTTCTGCACTGATCATTGTTTTTTTTATGTTTCTGTTGTTATGTGGGTCAAACAAACAATACACACTGTGAAAGTATACATTGTATGTATACATACATATTTTATTCACTTTAGACAGAGCCAGTCAAAGGTTTCCTGTGAGAGACTGATCCTCTCACTTCACTCTCTGAAAGAAAGAAAACAAAAAGGACATTTCCCAAAATGTTCCTGTTAATATATTTTCCCCATTATTTCCCAATTTGTATTGGCTAATATCCCATCATGCTTGTCTCTGTTACTCCCACTGTTGGCCCGGGAAAGGCATGTGTGTGCCCCCATGTGCCTTCTTCCCCACACACAGAAGGTTCTAAATGCTTTCTGCGGCTTCTAGCAACAAGCTTCACTCAGGCAGCTGCCCCCAGCTGGACACTCGGTCCTGCCGGAGGTATCGCTACCAGGGATTGAACCCCGGCACTCAACTGCAGGCCTGTGTTTTGATAATACATTATACATTATTTTTTCTTGTAGCATGACAGCGGTTAGTTTTTAGAATGCTGACAGTCGATTAAGAATGAGCGACTGTCCTCATAATGACGGCGCAGTTGCAGTTGGTCTCATGGTTAATCAGGAAAGTGGGTTCATCTGGCTGTTCACTCATTCACTGACTCAGGAAGGAAGGAGTTTGAGATGTTTTCTGCATTCAGCCTTTGTGAATGTAATTAGCGAATATGCTAATGACTCATCAGCTCTAAGCGCCATCGTCCGGAGCGATTAACCCCAGTATCTCCCCTCTCCTCTGCCCAAGTCTCTGGCATGGTCCATGCAAATGACAGCTGTAATTAAGGCGGATGAAGAAATGTAATTACATTGCACCACATGTTCAGGAGACTGTGTGTGTGTGTGTGTGTGTGTGTGTGTGTGTGTGTGTGTGTGTGTGTGTGTGTGTGTGTGT
>OMLP01018382.1:13041-32774 GCA_900302685.1 Spondyliosoma cantharus | reverse complement strand
TTCAGTCAAGCTGCGGGGTGCTGCGTCTGGAGCGAGGGCTGCTTTCTTGCACGGCAGCCTCTCAGCTCATGTTGATGTAAAACACACCTGACTGTGGACACTGACACCTGTCTTCCAGCAGCTACTTGCAGACTTACTTTTTTGGTGTTTTTTGGTCGACTCTCGACTTGTTCAAATCTGTGATGTGCTCTCTCAGATTAATGCTGAGCTCTATAGACTTTCCCCTTGTAGTGTTTGTGGCTGAGTCTAATGCGTATCAAACAAGCCCTATTAAAATGGGCCTAGAAGGGGCGCTGTTTAGCTCAGTTGGTAGAGCGGGTGTCCTATGTACAGAGGTTTTGTCCTCGCAGCAGCCGCCCCGGGGCTCGAGTTCAGACGTGGGGTCCTTTTCTGTGTGTCACTCCCCCTCTCTCTCACCCCGTTTCCTGTCATATCTCAATCTGCCCTGTCAATAAAGACCCAAAAAAAAAAAAGAAAATGGCCCAAAAAAGTCACCAGCTGTTATCAGTCAGAATGCTACAAAGAACATTTGATTCACACAACTTTGCATTATCACCAAAATTGATTGTTCAAGTTACTGTATGTATATTTTTGATCCAGCAGATTTGGTCACATTTTCAGACGACCTATAATAAATTCATTACTGAACCAAACGTTTTGTCATTCATCACTGAATGTCGAAATCGT
The DNA here is from genome assembly GCA_900302685.1 of Spondyliosoma cantharus. Taxonomy (NCBI): domain Eukaryota; kingdom Metazoa; phylum Chordata; class Actinopteri; order Spariformes; family Sparidae; genus Spondyliosoma; species Spondyliosoma cantharus. The sequence goes on along the minus strand of OMLP01018382.1, from coordinate 32,087 downwards.
TGGGACTGAAGACTGCCATGATACATTTTCTTATGAGTGCATGAACACCTTTGACCGTACCTGTATATAAGTATGGTGAATAATAATCAGTGTGTGTATGTGCTTTACACATCAGGCACACTGAGTACAAACTGAGTACTGCCCAACTCTGTTTTTAAAATAGACCTGTACATAAACTTAATGTACACACCATATTCTTGTTGGTAAGCGAGGACAACATGGACTTTCTTGTCTAAATCTACCTTCTCTCTCCTCACTTCAGCATTGTGTGCAAGCTGAACACTCGAACTACCATCCTGGCAGCCACCAACCCTAAAGGACAGTACAATCCTAATGAGCCGCTGTCTGTGAATGTAGCGCTGGCCAGCCCTTTGCTGAGTCGCTTTGACCTTGTTCTAATTCTGATGGACACCAGAAATGCAGAGTGGGACCGCATCATCTCCTCTTTCATCCTGGAGAACAGAGGTAGAAGATGTCCTTTTTGAATTTGGAAATGAGAGGCTAAAATATGAATATATCAATCGATATGAATTTTGTCTGACCATACATCCCTTACCTGAAGACCTTTTATGATGAAAAGTGTTTGCTCTCAGGACTGTCTGGTGACTCTTCCAGCCTGTGGTCCATGGAGAAAATGAAAGCGTACATTAGTGTGATCAAAGGGTTGCAGCCGCAGGTGTCTGAGGAGGCCAATAGCATACTGACACGTTACTACCAGCTGCAGAGACAGAGTGATGGCCGCAGCAACGCCCGCACCACCATTCGCATGTTGGAAAGCCTGAGCAGACTGTCTGAAGGTGAGGATGGAATTTTGACCTACCGTATTTTCCGGACTATAAGTCGCTCCGGAGTGTAAGTCGCATCAGTCAAAAAATGCGTCATGAAGAGGAAAAAAACATATATAAGTCGCACCTGACTATAAGTCGCATTTATTTAGAAATTTATTTCACAAAATCCAAGACCAAGAACAGACATTTAATCTGGAAAGGCAAGTTATTCAACTACACAATAGCACACAGAACAACAGGCTTAGTAGCTGTCTGGCATGTTAATGTAACAGCTGTTAGCCCCGCCAGTGTAATATTAATTTATACAATTGTTAACAACACAATCAAAATGTATTCGTGTTGTGAGGCAATGAGCTATCAAAATAAAAAAACGGTCTGCTAGTGTTATCTCTGTTCTCCTGGAAATACACCTGATACCTGCAGAACAGTCACGTCGGTGGACTCCTACTACACCTTATTTACTACATCAGCAAGTAGGCCGACCCTGAGTCATGACCTAGCAACAGAGATGATTCCTTGTTCCTGTTGAGGCAGCCTTGAGCTGAAAGTATGAAAATAAACACAGCACATACTGTATATATACAAAATGAATGAGCTACGTCCATCTTGTTATAATCAACATTGTATGAATAAATAGATTCAGAATTAGCAGCAGATGCCGCAATCACGTGTAATTAGCAATTACATTAATTATTATTATTAATTATTGTCATTATCTAGAGTACTTACTGCAACATTGGTTTTGTGAAGGTACCTCTGATAGCCTGGAGTGCATGTGAAAGACATATGATTCAGATGTTATATTTAAAACTTCACCTGGAGTTGAAACATATGAATACATTAACCCTGATCATAAACACGTAATGCTGTATTTGCAGATTTGCCACAGTACAACAATCAGGAGTCCATATTTAACCAAATGGAAATGGCCCCTTTGAATTGAATTAACCAGCCATCAAACTTATATCAGTAGAAGTGAACATGTCTATAATTTTCACACATTTTAATGCATCTACTTGTAAGCTGAGCCGGCTACCTTGTGAAAAACTTCTCTTTGAGTCAGCAAAAATGCTCAATGCCGAACTGCAACGTCATAGTAAGCCCCTCAGCTGGTGGCTCTGCTCTCTAAGAGACATGTTTTCATTGAAAGCTAGGGCAAACAATTTGCAGATCAGGGGCCAAAGCATAGTCGGGTCCCTGGGGATTGTATCACCCTCCTGGCCCGGTGCGTCATCCTCCATGTCATCCTTCGGCGGCAGTCTCTCCTCTCCCTAACTCCCAGTCTTGGAAGTGGAACGGAAAAATTGTTCAACTCAAACAACACTGGAACAGCTCCCTTCATTAACAGTCGCCACCCTGTCTCTGACCCTGGCCCACGATCATCAATCATCCTCTTTTTTTTTTTTTTAGAACGCCGCCTACCCACTGGGACAGTGGAGTAACTGTAAAGTTGTCCCTCTGAATAGAGACATCACGCCGATTTTCTTAATGTCTTATTTTTTACGTATTTTTTTCCCCTGTAAAACACTTTAAATTGCCTCGTGTCTGAATAGTGATATATAAATATACATGCCTTGACTTACTTGGAGGCAACCGATTTTCACCTGATTGCGAACTATGTACTTTGTTGTAGTTACTGGAGGCTTGACACAGGGCAAGCAAAACTTTTGTAGTTCTATCGGTTTCTCTGAAAACTGAGAGCCTCACAGTCACAAATTCAGTCCAGCCACATATTCTGATTTGGATTGAGATCTAGACTCTGATTTGACCGCTCCATGATATAAACACTGTTGTTATGAAGCCATTCCTGTGTCATTTTTACTTCAGACTTCATGCCGCCTTCTTCCAAGTGACAGTTTTTGTGTTTTTTTCCCCAATACAAATAAATCTAATTATGTGAAGCTGAAACTAGTAGAACTGTAAACCTCACACAGGTTTTTGTTCAACCTTATAGCCCATGCCAGGCTCATGTACAGAGAGACTGTGACGATAGAGGATGCCGTCATGGCCGTCTCTGTCATGGAGTGCTCCATGCAGGTAAGGAAAAACACACCTTACAATATATTTTCAACAGTTTTGAGAAAGTTTCCTAAAACATGCACAGTAATGTTGTCAAATTACCTCAATCATCATTTGCTGTTGTCTTGTAGTCAGTGTTTCAGTGTTTTCTTGCAGGATGCGGAACTTCAACAGCCAAAACACCATTAACATTTAAGAACAGTGGTGGATAATGTTCAACATGAAAAAAGGTTTCTTAAACTCTTTGCCATCCAAGAGGGAAAACACCACATCTTATTTGATCTGCTGTAGCATCATACACATCTATAATATTAAACGTTAAGGACATAATCCAATGCGACAAGCAACACAGTCGACAGCTGAAAATAAAATGGCAGGCTGTGTGAATGCATAAATTAACAGGCTTATAATATCTAAATTGATCTGACTAAAATTAGATGTATGAATTCCATTAAATTGAACCGATGTGTTTTTTTAGCTGTATTTTTAGGGTGTGATAACAATTGTAGCCTTATTTTGAAAGCTGCAAGCTCACACAGGGTCAGATAGATTTATAAAGACAGATAAAACATAGATATAACTAGAATGGCACTGAGTAGAGCTCATACCTCCACCAAGACCTAACAGTCCTCTGTAGTTTAGTCAAGCCTAATCATACATGTAGTATTGATTTCAAGGCATAAACAGTCATCATTAAAGATGAGTCCACCTCCTCCTGCACGCTTTGCCCATGTATCCTTCCTTGACTAGATCAAACGCAGTATTTCCAGTAGTTGACACAGATCATCTCCTGCTGTGTGTCACATACGTGAAAGGGCGACTCTGGACAAAGTCCGGACCAGATTCACTAGAAATGTATCATGTCCACATGAGAAAAAGGCTTACGATGTTCTTCTCTTTTAGGGTGGTGCTCTGCTCGGAAATGTGAATGCATTATTCACCTCATTCCCTGCTGACCCTGGTCAGCAATATCAGACTCAGTGTCAGGTACTGCTGGAAGGACTGAACCTGCCACTGCTTCTTCATAAGGAGATGGACAGACTGCGCAGGTGAGTAACTGACGGGCTTTTCCATTTGTGGAGTGATGTGACAGTACAATGAAAACGTCTGAATGTCGTATGGAGAAAGTGTACGTTAATGGGCGAGATTTTAACTCTTCTGATCCACTAAGTGGCAGTAATGTGCCTAAAAGCTGTTTTCCGACAAAGGTGTGTTTGGCCTGCAGTGCATCAAGTGACCTTGTAATTATACTGTTTGACCACTGCAATAATTTGCTTCAAAGCCCGGCGCTCCGTCCTGGGAGCTTGATTGGAAAAGGACAGATTGTTGGTGTTGTACAGTGTGGAAGCACGTCGACATGCTAACATGTCAGACGGCATCGGTATCAGTCACTGGAGCGAGGCAACAAACTTCTGTTTTTCAGTAGCCTGTAGATCTGACGGCAGATTAGGCCAAAGACCTGAGTAATTTGCATGAACATAACATTTATATTTTTTTTTATCTGCCCTGCTTAAAAAATATGACCTATGTGAGAGTGCACTGCCAAGCAAGGTGGAGCAGCTTTTAGTTTCTCCACATGTAGAACAGGAACTGACTCAATTTAATCAGGGCTTAAAAATAAATTTCTTATAATTTAATCTATAAATACGCATTTGCTTGTTTTTTAAAAAAAATCTTTATTTAAAGGCAATTTATTTGATCTTCAACTATCTTTTCCCATTGAACTCGACCTGTACCGAAGTACGTACTGATCCATGACTTCTGTGTAGGCCTGGGTAATAACATGACAGCAATATGTATCGGTGATGGACACATCATCGATAGCAAAAAGATATAGTTTGATAGTTTCACATGTGGGAAGCCTATAAGAATACAACATCACATTTAAAAGATAAATCCCACATGCTCTCTCCCTGCTATGTGCTATGATTGGCTCGCGAACAGCCAATCAATTAACAGCTGTGTAGTCCGGTTGCACCATCGCCAGGTCACCGACAGAAGCGCGTGGAGTGAGGCGTTATCACGGATTAGAACAAAACACTCATACTGTTGCACTGGTTGACATGTTCTTTTACTAGGGTGAACATGCACCTGGCTTTTGTGTACAGGAGCATCATATTTGAGGTGTTAAAGTTGTTTTTGGATGACATTGTATAGTTTCCTTGCGCATAACTATAAATAGTTCAGGGTTGTTGAGCTTTAAAAGTCACAACACAGGACTTCATCTGCATTTTCTTTGTTCACTAGGCTGAAGAGCAACACCTCAGAGGCCTCCCCACCAACTCAACTCAGAAACACTGACTCTCTCAAAAGAACACACCACCAGGACAATATCAGTAACTGCAAGGGTGATGGCTTGGACTGGTTCCACTCAATAACGCCATCACTGTTGCTCGATGGTATGACCTCACCCATAGTTACATCAACTCAGCAAAACCTAAATAAAGAACCAAACACCAGCTGGTCAGAGTCTACAGGAAGCAAACGACCAAGTTGTCAACCTGGGAGTGACATTCTGAGTAACACTGACTCAACCTTGAACTCTGATGTTGTTTCGAATCCTTTTGGATCAATTATCTCTGCTTCAGATGAAGAAAACCAAAAACGTGAGATAAATCAAAACATTGAAGAAAAAGGCTTCAAAACCAAAGAGGAGGTGAAGCAATCTGAGAGTCAAAAAGATGATAATCATCCAGTGTCAGCGGGGTATGTGTTTCAGAAAGTCGCGAAAAATCTGAGAGACAGAAGGCTCAGGGAGCTGGAGCTGAAGCACCAGCAGTGTGAGAAAGAGGGAGGAAGAGGAGGACAGAGGGATGTTTCTGGAGATGGTGCAAGTAAAAATGTGATTGAAATGACTTCAGCATCACCAGGTAAGAACAGCCCCTCAAATAACCCTGCTCAGGATAACCTGTCCTCCAGTAAAGAAAGTGGATTTGCGAAGGACGCTGAGGGTGACCAGACTGGGACTCAAAACATTAGTGCTGTGCTCAGGGAAAAGACAGCAGCTGAAACTGGTAAAGATCTACGTGCAAAGTTGTCAGGCTTCATATTCAAACCAAAAAGGATGAGACCTTCAGTCCACAACCACACCCTTAATGCCAGCTCAGAGATCAGCACGGAGTTCCAAACTGAATGTAACCAACATAGCAGAGATTTTGGCCCCCACAAAGAAAGCAGAGGAAGTAGACTGGAGCCAGTTAGTCACGTTGAGTCAGCCAGCCCACATACAGACACGGAGAAGAATAAAAGGCAGAAAAGACAGAACCAGGACCAAATTATTTCCAAAAGTGGAAGAAAGGGACAACAGACGAGCTGTGTCAGTGGCATGGTTAACAGTAGACCTGAAGCCAGTATTTCTCTCATGTCAGAAGAGTTAGATAAGGATGATTTTTCTTCTGGAAAGGACAAAACGGCAGGAAGAAAACCTGCAGTTAGCATGAATGAGGGAGTTGATGCGGAACATCCGCATCAACAACAAAGAGCCCGAGTGGACACTGGTGATGAGACTAAAGTGAATGGCTTTACTTGCATCCCACCTTTAAAACCAAGGACTAACATCAGTGATCCAGCATCGTCCAAATCGGGGCCCACCAAGTCCACAGTGGCCTCCTCAACCCTGGCTCAGCTCTCAAGATTCTCATTCACCGGCTCAACTGATCCCACCGCCGCTCAAATGACAGAAGGAAGAAATCTTCCTCTTGGAGAGGAAAAAAGTTCACTTAAAGTAGATGATGCTTTCTGCAAGACAACTCAACATTTCTCCAAACACAGCCCCTTAGGAAAGAAGATCAGAACTGTAGTAATGAACACAGAGCTACCACATGGACAGAAACAACCAGGGGCAGAAGCACCAACAAAAACAATGTCCAAGTGCCAAGAAAAGCAGATGGAGCCTACTCCTTCAACATGTTTTAACAGTGTTACAGTGGTGGATGATCCACCTGTTGACCACCAAAACACTGTCAATCTGAAGAAGAGAAAGTGCTTTGAGCTGGGCCCTCCAAGTTGTCTCAGTGGTTCTAAGCGTCTGTTCTCAGGACTGCCTCTGTTTGGCTCTGTTGAGTTAAGTAATGATGTTCTTGACACTGACTGGGACCAAGAAGTTTCAAAGACAGACAGAATCTGAAATCATATGTAAGTGTCACGGTGTATGCGGATGCAGATGAAACCACAGTTAAGTACTTCTGACATTTTTCTGTTGAGCGCATCAGTTTCGTTCTTGGCCTTATGTATGGTTTTGGCCTCAGAATAAATGTCAAATCATCCCTGAGGTAATGATTTTCTGCTTCCTCTTATGCCTAATAAGGCGGTGGATTTTGGCTACAGCAGCTACAGCTCATCGAAGTTACTGAGCTGAATGGTGGCAACACAGACGTAACTTCACTCTGTGTGTATACCTTACCTGATCTGGATGCCCGTTATCTTCGGCGGGATGTTATCAGTAATGACGGTGTACTATCACACAGTGTCTCCATGAGTTCACTGTTTGCACTGTGCACATCTTGTCCTGCTCCTGCTGAATAAATACTAAAGTTGATGGATGTTTTTTTAACCCATACAACATGAGTCTTCACATCTACACCCACCCCTATGTTATCACTGTACAGTATGACTTATTGTTTCTTTATGCTTAAGACAGACTGCATGGACCATGCGTCTAGTATTAGAGCAATGAGTAAAACGCACAACAAAACCAAGCATTTCCACTTGGGCTTGGTCAAATGTTTTCAGTCATGCATGTAGTTGTGATTTTGAGATCTGTGCTAATAAATTCTGCAGCCACTTTAAAACAATGCAAACTAAATTGCCTGTATGTGTGAATGGTTTGTCTGTTAGCCCTGTGGTACCCGGCCTCCTGCCATTATTCCAAATGTAAGCACTGATAGAGAGGCAAAGTCCCGCCTCCTCCGGTTTCTCTCATGGGACCTTAATTCAGAAAATATTTGTATGGTAGTAAATGGCATTACTTTGGCTTTCTATAGTTAATTAATGGAGGGATAGCTCAAAGCAATCCTATTAATAAGTACTCTCCTATCATTAATGGTGAGTGCAGTTTGGCAAAGATAAAAAAATAAGTGCAAATCAAAGTTCATAGTTTGTTTGATTCTATTTAGGGAAATCTTCATTGATAAATAAAACTGGCATTGTTTTATTTGTTTTCAAACTCTGTCTGGTTTTATTTATTATTCCACAATGTTGCTGATGAGAAAACAGGACAGTTTGTTTTTGGCTAATTCAATCTGCAATAATAATGTTACAAAATTATTATTTTCAGAATTTTTGTAAGGCCTTGGTAGGCGGCCAAAGAAATATCAAGGAGACTGTTCACATCCGTCACCAGAAACAGATCCTCGCCCTTCTTGGATAACTAACCGCTATAACCTGAAAGTTGTATGATGGCAGCTGAGCAAACTCCTTTCCTCTGATGAAAACCATGAGATGGGGTTGAGAGCTCAGAGGGTGCACCTTTAGTTGATGTAACACTAGGCGCGTTCAAGTTGAACTCCAGCTGACCGCCTGCAACAGCGAGATCTGCTGGCGACTGCAGGGGCCGAGATACAAACGCTGCTATGAAGACGGACACTGTCTACGTGATGGGAGCAGAAAGGGCCAATAAGAGTGGATAGTACAGAAAACACTGGAGCTGAATCTGTCTAGTCTGCGAGACACAGCAGTTAACCACTTCTCTATCATCACCAGAACTGAGCAAGTTATTGACGACATCATCATCACATGATTGTAGCTGTAGATATTATCTATTTATTTTTACTTTTTTTAATATACTTACATTGCACTAATGTACTTTTTACTTGTTCTTCTTACTCCGTTTATGTTGTGTGAATAACCAGATGCTCCTTAAATGTCGTACACTGTGCAATGACAGTAAAAGGATTCTGATTCTGATCTTTCAGGGTTGTTGCGTTACATGAAGGATTTTATAGGTTTATTCATGTTGACTGTCCCATAGGTGCGGCCATACGGCTGCTACTTATCTGAAAGTATGTGATGTTTGAGTAGCATGAATGAACAGTGAAAATGTAATGCTGAGAATGTAAAACGAAAGTGCTTCAACTGCACATACTAAGTGAAATGAAGCTTCACTTCACTTTTTGGAAGAAGCAGTTGCAACATTGGACAACTGTTTTTGAAAGTTAAAACCAATCATGATGTCATGCTGGCACATTGTAAAAAAATGAATACAACATTACGCACTCATTCACAATTTTATCTCACATGGTATTGTTATTTTTTAAAATAATGTAGTCAGATATTTGCCCAGTTATTTCATTCTTTACATCAGTGCACCTTCACCCTGAAATATCGCAATAAAAAGCAAAATAATTATAAAAAGCAAAAGATTATAAAAGCAGCCATAAATTGAAGAAGAAAAATAAAATCCATTATTACAGCTATACTGTATGATACTAATAACACAGCATTATAACAATGAACTAAACTAATTCCAAATGAAATTAACAACACTGCTAAAAAATAGTAACTGAATACTTTACAGTGTAAAGTGGACGTCTGTCTCTAGACATTACATCAGCTGATATTCTCTATACTGTGCACTTTTACACATCCTATGTAGAAGTGGTTTGCACTAAACTGTGCAGCTTTGTGAGTTTAAAACATACATACTTGCTATAGTATCTGTTATAGTATTTCCTTATATTTCTATTGTCATTTTTGTGTTCTATATGTGCATTTACATTTAGGGCATTTAGCAGACGCTGTATGTGATGTTGCAGTAATTAGCCTTCATTTGTTATGCACCAGACCCCAACAAAAATCCCTCCCTCTTAAAAAAGGAGAGGCGTTTTAGATATTTGTGTAAATCTTTTTAACTTTGTAATAAATGTCAAACCATGAAAAGCTGTTTGTGTTGACAATAACTGGAATGAAACATTCCAGCCTGCTGGAAATGGTTTTGTGCCAGCTTTACCCAAATAATGGTGACGGTGGTTGTTTAGTAGGCCTGCTCACACAGCAGGCCTACTAAACCCTAACCCTAACCCACAAACCTGTGTTTGTTCCACCAACAGAGCTCAGAATTTAGTATCAGTGTATACCTGCAAAAGTTTTATTTACATATTGTGTAAGAAAATAATGCAACAGTGCAGCTGAGGAATGGTGAGTTTATGAGTAAATACATACATAGTAGTAATTTTTTCAGTCAATTATTTCAATTTTAACAACTTTAAAATAACATTAAAATAAATGAAATATAAGTGACAAAAAAAGGCTTTGAACTAATTATTGAGAGAGGGTGAAGTACTGCCCCCGGAACAACTGCAGCAGGTGACTGGGAATTACAAATTGCTCCTTTAATGTTTAATGTTTAATGAATACCACCGTTTGGAACAACAAGTCATTTATTTTCATTTACTCTATTTGTTTAGCCGAGATCTTCCCACAACTGTGAGTCTGGGAGAAAGAGGGAAAAGAGAGACAGAGCGCTCTGTGCTGGACCCCTCTGCCCCCAGCAGTGATCCCAGCAGAGCACACTTTCACCCTTTCACTTATCCTCCGTCCTCAGTAATGTGTAAAGTTGTTTTGCGGGTCGAGCTCGGCACAGGCCGTTGATTCGCTCATATTTTGATGAGTAGAGTGGTAAGATTTGGCCCGACCTGTGCACATGGGAGGGTGAGGCATCCTGCAGTCTCTCTAATAGATGCTACTAAATCCTACAGACTGGACCTTTAAAGCTTCCACCACTTTAACTGTATACTCAGAAGTCTGTTTAAGTTTCACACAAGGACAACTCCACAGATAGATAGATAGATAGATAGATAGATAGATAGATAGATAGATAGATAGATAGATAGATAGATAGATAGATAGATAGAGTACCCTGAAGATATGTCTAGCAACTGAATATCTCAGTTCACAGTCGTTCAACAAGGTGTAACTCTCTCAGTCAAATTGTGTGTCAGTGAGCCACTGTTCCTCCTTTTCTTCTCCCTCACCCTGGAGATCATTAGGTGGAACATCTCCGCGATGTTGAGGATCACAGAGAGGACGGCCATCGCCAGCATGAAGATAATAAAGATGGATTTCTCAGTGGGACGACTGATGAAGCAGTTCACTGGTGTCCGACAGGGGGGGTGGGAAAATGAAATCACAGTAGGCATTAGTATGAAGCCGTAAATGTAGTACTGGCCTACAATGAAGGCAACTTCAAGCAGGATCTTGAACAGCAGCTGCAGCATGTAGCTGAACAGCAGGATGCCCTTGAGCTGCACTTTGCCGTGTTCATCTGAGTACTTTGGAGCTTTAATCATCCCATTTTTACCAAGTTTCTGCTCCAAGCGTCCCCTCAGCTTGTTCTCTCGGCGAATCACCAGCAGGACATGGCCCAGATAGATGAGTGTGGGTGTAGAGACGAAGAGGATCTGGAGGACCCAGAAGCGTGTGTGAGATATGGGGAAAGATCGATCGTAGCAGGCCAGCCTGCAGCCGAAGCTTAGTGTGTTGCAGTCCATGTTCGACTGCTCATCTCCCCATATTTTATCTACGCCAGCGGCCAGGATGAAGATCCTGAAGAGGAAAAGGACACTCATCCAGACCTTCCCCACCACAGTGGAGTGTGACTGCACCTTGTCCAACAACGCAGACAGAAAGGACCACTCCCCCATGATGCCAGACTGCAAGAGAAAAGAGCACAATGGTGACACAGTGGACCAGGGACATGGCAGGTTTCATAATATCACTCAAGTCAACTGGAGGCAACTTCAACTGTGTAGCACATTTTACACTTAGAACAACTCAAAATGGACGTTCAGACATTGAGATAAGACATGGCACAATTTAAAGAAATTTGTTTAACCCAGCAATACAATGACTCGTCCCCATTTAACATATTCTTTATGAACAAGTAAATTTACGTAACCTCATTTTAGAATTCAATTCAATTCAAAAAGCTTCCTTTGTCCCCAGGGGGCATTTGAAGGCACGTGAAGTAGTCGTACACGGACACAAACAAGTCGGCACGTTAAGTACACAAGTCAGCATGTAAAGTACATAAGACAGCATGTTAGTTACACAGACGCAAAGGAGTCAGATATAATGAAAATAGACTAAATAAACAAAATAAGAAATGTGCAGCATCTACACGAGGTACAAAGTAGCATTGAGGTAGGTTGGGTTGTGCATTAAAAGGCAGCAGTAATGCAGCATGTGAAAAAGGCAATAGAGACACAGTGGACATAATCACTGCCATGCAACATTGATATTCCATCAGAAAAGAGGTTGCACTTGAGTTGCTTTGATTGAATGGGAATACAAAAGAATAAAATAAATGACGATAAAACATTTAGCATATGCACACATACATACACGTGCAGATATACTTTATATCACATAACGAAGATAACAAACACAATGATTTGCTTACACCAATGCTAATATTACTGCAGCCTCCAATCCAGCAATATTACATTGTATAATATAGTCTAAATTGAATTACACGTGTGATTAGATTTACATCAACACGTAGCACGATTTCAGATGTGTTGTAGCATGTCATAACAAAACACTTTGCTATCCTAGACTGATTGATCAGACATTCCTGAGACCTGTGAAATAAAATGATTTAACAGAATTCAACATCATGGTTTTCAAATTTTAAGTCATCAATAATGAAAAAAAAATATTTGCACAATATTAATTATCTTTGCTGTGAGAAAGTGCTCCTACCTCTGTAATGACCGCTGCCTTCTGTAGTCGGCCCTCGGACTGTAACTTGAGTTCTTTCACATCCCTCTTAAGATGTTGGCTGACATTGCATTATCGGGTCTGACTGACACATTCACACTCCCACACCACATGACTCTCCGTCACTCGTTAGTGTTGAAATACCTTGTCCTTTTCTCCAGTAAAAGTGTAGTACAGTTATAATATATATATATACATATCTCACATCTATTCACATATACAGTGCATTCAGAAAGTATTCAGACCCCTTCACCTTTTTCACATATTGTTATGTTGAATCAATCATTTAAAAAAAAATCATTTAAATAAATGTTTCCCCCCCATCAACACTAAATACACCATAATGACAAAGCAGAAGCAGAATAATATCACATTGATATCAGTATTCAGACCCTTTGCTATAACACTTGAAATTCAGATCAGGTGCCTCCCATTTCTCTTGCTCATCTTTGAGATGTTTTCTCCACCTTGACTGGAGTCCACCTGTGGTAAATTCAATTGATTGGATGTGATTTGGAAAGGCACACACCTGTCTATATGAGGTCTCACAGATGACAAGTGCAAATCAGAGCAAAAGCCAAGCCATGAGGTCCAAGGAACTGCATGCAGAGCTCAGAGAAAGAGTTGTGTCGAGGCACAGATCTGGTGAAGGCTACAAAAAATATTCTGCTGTCCCCAAGAGCACAGCATAATTCTTAAATGGAAAAAGTTTGGAACAACCAGGACTCTTCCTAGAGCTGGCCGCCCAGCCAAACTGAGCAATCAGGGGAGAAGAGCCTTGTTGAGAGAGGTGACCAAGAACCCAATGGTCACTCTGGCTGAGTGCCAGAGATCCTGTATGAGAGAAACTTCCAGAAGGACAACCATCACTCCACGGATCTGGGCTTTATTGCAAAGTGAAGCCTGAAGCCTGAAGCCTCTCTTCAGTTTGCAAAAAAGCACCTAAAGGATACAATACCATCCCAACAGTGAAGCATGGTGGTGTCAGCATCATTCTTTGGGGATGTTTGTCAGCGGCAGGGACTGAGGGACTCAATGGAGCAAAGTACAGAGATATCCTTAGCGAAAACCTGGTCCAGAGCACTCAGGACCTCAGAAGGTCGAAGGTTCACCTTCCAACGGGACAATGACCCTCAGCACACAGCCAAGACAACCCAGGAGCGTCTTAGGAACAACTCTGTGAATGTCCATGAGTAGCTCAGCCAGAGCCCTGACTTGAACCCAATCGAACATCTCTGGAGACACCTGAAGATGGCTGTCCACCGACGGCCCCCATCCAACTTGACAAAGCTTGAGAGTATCTGCAGAGAAGAATGGCAGAAAATCCCCATAAGGTGCTTCAACTTAGTACTGAGTAAAGGGTCTGAATACTGATATCAATGTGATATTTCAGTTTTTCCTTTTTAATTCCCCTCAATAAAAAACTCAAACCTTTAATAACCTTTAATGGCAAAGGTGTTAAGATTGGCCTGACAAAATTTGAAATCGATCAGGTTAAAGAGTTAGGGTTTGTTAAAGTACAACAAATTGCCGAGATTGAGCCCCAATTTCAAAATGGCCTGCATCTAAAGAGGGTCCTTGCACCATGGGACACATTACAGTGTAAACATAAACTTGGCAGTGGGGATGGGATGATATACAATTTTATCCCAGATTGGGATAAAAACACTCAGGATAAGATGATCATGATGAATTTCCATTATTGGGATAATCATTAATTAACATGATGGTGAATATCATGAATGGGTGTCATGAATATGTCACCATTAGGATTTATGTCAAATTGCCACAAGAGCAGCCCACATCTTCCCAGTCCCAGTAGCCACAATCTTCAATAAATCCCCATGGATGAAGTTTTGGGTGGCACATTGTACCCCCCACAGGAAAATAAGAATTACGGTAGATATGATTGATGGACTATGAATACAGAACAACAGGGAGATGGGGTGCCAACCATTTATTTATCCATTATTTATCTTTTGGAATCACACGGTCAGTTACACCACCTACACATCCATGGAGGCTCTACCTTGAAGTCTTCAGGACTCACAGGACCTGCTGCAAAAGAAGTGCCGCCAGAACACAACAGGACACCCCAAGAGCCGATGTGTCAAAGCCTCAGCGGAGCGATTAAACCTGACGTCTCATATTGTTCTAACGTGAAACATTTCACATCATAGATATTTTGCTTTCTGCTACAACCATATGGAAGGTTTCATATTAAGTAAGATAAACAGTATAGTGTTATAGCGAGGAAAGTTCCTTGTTATTACAATGTGAAACAGTTATAAAAAAATAAGCTATTAAGTGTGTATAAAAAAATATAAATATGAGATCTTTGTATTTTTCAATACGCTCAGTCATGAAGTGACCTCTCATCTCCAGTCAGGGATTTCAAAACATCTGACTCAATGGAATATGCTTTTGACCTTCCCATAAAAAAAACACCCTGTCTGATACTTGCTACCATGACATCGTGCTACGTGCTTTAATACATCCCTGCTGTCCCAGTAACATGTTGCAATTGCATATCTTCCCCTTTCGACGGATAAACATTTCTGTTGATTTCTGATGACATATGACATAAACAGGGTGTATCTAAGAAATGAATACACAGATACATTGTGGGTGCTATGTGTGACACACCTGGGAGGATATGTATGTCACTGTGATGGAACGTCAAAAAAACAAAAGGTTTTGTCAAAGTTTGTCGGGGCTTACTTTACAGGAAGAGGGTGTGCTGAATCTTTTTCATCAGACTCAGCAAAATCGGGGACATATGCAACTGAAGGAAACGAGAAGTGTACGCGTCTGAGTCAGGAAGACCAAACCCACAGGCCTCGACAGTATTTAAGTATCATTCTGATCAGGGCATCACGTCCTCAGCAACCCACATCCCGGCTCTTCTGTGATGGGCTCACGGCAAAGAATTCCTAATTACTGAAGCCCGACAGGCGAGTACATTTTATATATCTGCAGCCTTGAATTCAAACTCTTGTTCATAAACATGCTGTTGTGTCACAGGGGGAAGTTCAGTGCTTTTGGCGGACGAATCAGTTGAATGCTTATTGCTAATGCGACCACATATTTAGTAACTTGTTTCTATGTCAGGTGTGTTTGTGGGATTGTAAAGCCATTGCTATGAGACATCTGGGTGCATGTGTATCAAACTGTTAAGAGTGATACTTGGGCTGAGGCAGAGATAAAACAAAACAACTTTAGTATTTGTCCTGCTCATAAATTTAAGAATACAACTTATTTATCCAATTTCTTCATGCTTAAATGTAAACTTTCACTTGTTTTTAAGAGTGCTCCTCACAGCAGGTGTTATCTGAAGGACTATGTACAGTTACTGCTGCTCTCTTGTTTATTAAAGATTAGAGAATCCTTAGTGCTCTTAAAAGTATGACCCCATAAGGCTAGTTAGTTAGTTTAAAGGCTTCAGATTCAAATACCAGTTGCGTTGCTCTTCTGGCTTGGCCTTTCACACTGACTTAGAATATTCTTTATCTAATTTCCAGCTGTATATGTTTTATGCAGACACAAAATTCTCCTTTTCTCGGGGTGTCAGGGCTGTAGCCAGGATTTTAGATATACTGAGGTCATGCCCCCAACCCATCCAATGCTAAAACTTTGAAGTATGTGCATTTATCTATAATTTGACTGGAACAATAATTGCTCTGGAAAAAGTATCAGTGCCAGCACATAGATAGGATCTGGCCTCAAATTCTGACAAAAGAAGAAGAAGAAGATAAGTAAGAAATGTGGACAATTTTGACTTGATTTTATTAAACTGATTTCTATGCTAGAAAAACATTTTTATTAACACGGGTAACACTTGATAATAACCAACATTATAAATGGTAGATTTATAGTTAATTAGATTCAGTTAAGTTATTTTACTGTTAAGAACCAATGAAAAGGTTCGTAAAACATCTATCAAGCAAATGTGAAAACATCAGTGGCCATCCAAATGTTTATAAATGAACTACACGCTATTCATTAACCATTTACAAATTATTATTATTAACATGAGCATTTCATTGCTTGTTAACTGTGAAATAACCATTAACTAAAGTTTCACTATATATACATTAGCCATTTTAATTATATATAATTGTTTATTTTAATTGCTAGATATTATAAAGAGGTTACCAAATATATATATATTAAGATATCGAAGACCCAGAAAAAATACCGAAGACATGACCTCAGTGTCATCTATGGCAGCTACGGCCCTGATAGGAGTCGCACACACTGTGGTAATTAATCTGGTACGAGTCTCAAGTGTAGTTTTGACATCTGTGTGTTTCTCCTCCACTTTAGACATTAGCTTACAGCCATGGGAGACTGGTCTTACTTATCCTCGCTTCTAGACAAGGTCCAGTCTCATTCCACTGTGGTGGGGAAGATCTGGATGAGCGTCCTCTTCCTGTTCAGGATCTTTGTCCTGGGCGCTGCTGCAGACAAAGTCTGGGGAGATGAAGTGTCAGAGTTCTCCTGTGACAGCCACGAACCAGGGTGTGAACACGCCTGCTACAACTGGATGTTTCCAATATCCTACATTCATTACTGGGTCCTACAGATCACCTTTGTGTCCACACCCACCTTGTTATACCTGGGCCACGCTGTCCACATCATCCACAAAGAGAAGAAGATGATGGAGCAGGACGGAACTGATGGGTTTGTAAAGAAGAAGCCCAAGTACACAGACGACAGAGGAAAGGTGAAGATAAAAGGCATCCTCTTTTGCACTTACATGACCCAGCTGGTCTTCAAGATCTTTCTGGAGGTGGGATTCTGCGTGGGCCAGTTCTACATCTTTGGCTCCGTGTTTATGGTCAGCTACTTCCACTGTACTATGTCACCTTGTGCACATACCAGCGGTGCACAGTGTTACATTTCTCGTCCCAGGGAGAAGACAATCTTCATCATATTCATGCTTGTTGTTTCCGGGATTTCGGTGCTGCTCAACATCATAGAGATGATATACCTGCTCTGCAACAGGAGCAGAGCCATCGGGAAACAGCGGCTAGCTCAGCAGCGTGCGCTCAGTTCACAGCCGTGCCCATCCAACCCAGCTTGGAAGGCCACGGGCAACCAGTACGGAGGTTACCCACTGATGCCTCTGACTGCTCAGGGCCTGGTCGACTTCTGCAGCGATGACAAACACATCGACTCCATCAGTAAAGAGAAAGACACTTGATTGAGTTATACATGTTAGTTTTGAAGGTTTGCTTGTTTTTATTTTGATTGAATTGCTCTTAAACTGTTGAAGCTGGATTGTGTGATTCTTTAATTATCGAACGTTTCTGTGCCTTAGAATATCATTAAAACTCATTAACCAATAAGCATTCTGTGTTTTCTTTTTAACGCTCAATTGCATGAATGAAAAAAAAAAAATCTCATCAATCATCATATCATGTCATATTTAGTGTTGCCAATGTGTTGACAGTATGAGTTACATCTTGCTGCAATAAATGTAGGGCGGGGCCGGCTAAAGAGTTTACAGCTACAGGACTTGCATCCATCCAGCCTGTTGTGAAAGCCAACCCCTTCCACCAAACCCTGCCAAATAGTTGTAATATGAATAATACTAAAAGTTGTAAAAAATGTTATAGTAAAGCTATGATCCATAATAATAATGACAGTGTCAGAGTCAAGCAGCACCACAGCAGCAGGACCAACCACCATCCATGGGAACCTGCCACACGAGAAAAGCACTCCAGGGAAGAGGCCAAGACAGATGGAGAGGAAGAGAGAGAGGAGCTCAGTGCATCATGGGAAATCCCCCGGCTGTCTAAACCTGCATAGCTAACTATAGGTTTTATCATAAAGGAAAGTTTCTGCCTCCAGAACTGTCACTGGAATATGGTTCACAATCCAAATAATAAAGACTTAGTTACCGTAAAGTTTTTATTGAACCCAGCAGCTTTAATCGAAAAAGCCTTAATAGATCTGAGAGAATATGTATCCATCACTGTGCTGTCATCAGGGCTGCACGGTTACAGAACTTTTCAAGGTAGTAAACTTTCCATCAAAAGTCACAACTGCTGTACAGCCTAGAGTGCGAGGCCCCGCTCAGGGCTGCTTGCAGCTTTAATTTGAAATGAAACCACTCAAGGAAGAGGATTTCTTAGCCAGTATCAAACTCTCAAACTAAACCTCATGCTTTATTACACTGTAACACCATCCATAAAATCTAACAGCAGTAATTGACGGAATCAAGGTAAGGTATATTTAGTTTATGATTGAATTGTACTGTCTCATTCTACCGGTTCACTGTTAATTAAGAGAACATGAACTTAACCATGTTAAAGCTGCTGCCTCATATAGAAGCAACACCACTCACTGGCTTGCCTTCCTAAAATAGCATGTGTGTGCGTGTGTGTGTGTGTGTGTGTGTGTGTGTGTGTGTGTGTGTGCGTGCGTGCATGTTAGGCTGGTCACTTTTGTTCTGGTTCCCCTTGATAAATCATCACCCTTGTTAAACCCTAATACATGTAAAGCCCTGTTTATTAC
>OMLP01018382.1:0-13021 GCA_900302685.1 Spondyliosoma cantharus | reverse complement strand
AGAGTCAAGCCAGGCCACAAATGGAAAGATGTAAAAACCACTGGATGCTGTACACAGTGTGTGTGTGTGCGTGCGTGTGTGCGTGCGTGCGTGCGTGTGTGTGTGTGTGTGTGTGTGTGTGTGTGCGTGCGTGCATGTTAGGCTGGTCACTTTTGTTCTGGTTCCCCTTGATAAATCATCACCCTTGTTAAACCCTAATACATGTAAAGCCCTGTTTATTACCGTGTAACAGTGCTACATGAACAGCGTGATCCCCGTCATGCCCCTGCAGCCTGCACTGCAATCTTTCCATCACTAGGTGGTGCTGTGTACTTGGATGGGCAGTACAGGAGACCCAACAATTGTTCAATATGAACCGGTTTTAATTTGACTGTAGGAGTTTTGCTTGGGGAGCATGTTTAAACCATTTTCCTTTGAACAGAGTCATTACAGAGATGGTCAGGCCTTTTAAGACTTCATAACCACACATGGCTTTTAGATTTAAGAAGAATTAGAAGAGGAGGCATGATGGAATGAAGCGTCAGAAGCACATTATAATTACACCGTGAGTGCATTGTGAAGACAAACAGCCTATTGTTGTCAAACTAATACTTCAAAACAACAAGAGACATGTCTTAACAGGTAAATGTCTCTTATATGCAGCCCTCAGAGGAGCACTCTGTAGTTTAGGTGAAGAACTGTTCATGGGCAGAGAAAGATTTTCATTGGCTGATTTTTTCCTACCTGAACAGACAAAATAAACAAACTGACCTAACGGACAACACCATTTATACTGTTTTACTTTGTTTATATGTGGCGGACCCTGCCACCTCTGCAGCTTCAAACAGTCTTCTGGGACCTTATTTTCCTCTGAGAACAGCTTGTTTATTCACTTATGGGAAAAATAAAGAATAATATTATAATACTGTAAATATAAAAACTACACAGTGCTTCCTTGAGACTTAATTTTCTTAATGCTTGAGATTATGTTTTTTATATTTGTCTTCAAACAAGAAAAAAAAGCACTTAAATTTAAAAAGTTGACAGAAAACTGAACATCCTTTGAGGTGAACAGAATAAAATGTTCTGTCTTATTTCAAGAAAATGTTTTTTTCTCACTAGCTGGTTGACCTGCTTAATGAAAGCTAGTTTAGGCTGATCAAGTAAATAAAGGGCAAGTTATCACCACGTTACCAGGGACAAAATGTCACAAACAGACTTGTGTCCAGTGTTTGTTGTGTGAGCGAGGTGAAATGGAGAATGATGTTCATTTCTTGTCTTGCTGTCCTGTCTGTGAATATGTCGGAGATGTTCTTTTTGCTAAATTGTCCTCTATTCATGCTGACATCTTTTGGTTGGATGATTATTAAAAACGTGAGCAGTGCTTCAGGAAGGGAACCTTCTCTGTTGCAGATGCTCTCGGGAGAGAAAGCAGAATCATTTGATTCAGGTGTTATTTTGTGACAAAATGGAATGAAATGAGCTGTGTGACCCATGCAGCACTACTTTTGGTGTCTTGAAAACCCATGAGGGCGGGGCGCTCTATGTGCACGAGATTAATCAATCAGATCAATGTGGTGAAGGAAGCAGCATAAAAGAAACCACATACTCAAGAAAAGTTAAAGTCACTAGGAACTTTAACTCCTTTAAAGGAACAGTCCGTAGTTTGGGTGAAGAAATGTCAGTGAGAAGAGAAAGGTCCCCATTGGCTGATCTTTTTTCTGCCTAAACAAACTAATTAAACTAACTCTCTTTGTTTTCACGACTGAATAAACTGAATGAACAAACTGAGCTTGAAGGACAACGCAGTTTCATACTGTATTACTTTGTTTATATGTGGCGGACCCTGCCACCTTTGTCTATCTTCAAACTGTGTTCTGGGACCTTATTTTCCTCTGAGAGCAGCTTCTTGATTCACTAATGGAGAAAATACACATTTCTGAGTTTGCAGTATTACCTCATTAATATCAAATATTGAAATTCTGAGTCGGAATTTCTTCTCTAAAACTACGCAGTGGCCCTTTAAGTGCAGCATGTACTCCAGTGGGCCTCTCCGTTACACTGGTCCACGGACCACAGCACGCACACTTGGGAACAGGCGCATCTCGTGTAAAGTTTGTTTGTGTGTGTTTTCAGATGATCTGCTGTGAGTGAAACAGTTGAAGCCTGAACTGAACACCTCGGCTGTCCCCGTAGTCTTCTCCGTCTTTGTCCTCTCAGCAGACCAGTAGCTTCGCCTTGACGTAGAGATCAGGTGACTCCATCTGCTCTGACGGGACTCTTATAAGGGAGCTTTTGACCAGGTCCACTCAGTTCTCCTCGTCCCAGACCTGGATTTCGTCTTCGCCGAGCAGTGATTTTGATTTTTTTAACCAGAGGCGAAGAGAGTCTCTGTGACTCCTGTTCCCTCTCTCCTAAACTTCCCAGGTAAGTTAAAACTCTGTTCTCGAGTATTTTTTATTTTTTTTTTGAAAGAACGTGTCTGAAGAAACTTTTCCCTGTCAGTACTTCCGTTAGGAATAGTGTGGGAAGCTCCGGTGCGCTCCAGACTTCATGCAGCCGAACTTAAAAAAGTTTGAGGAAAAAAAGTTTGTTTCTGCTTCTTCTCCAACGGTCAGGAAGAAAACTTTAGGCACCAGCCTGTGTGCCGATACAGAACAAGTTTTTTTCCCCCACTTTATTTCACATTTCTTCATTATTCTTTATTTATCAAACGGGGCGCGTTGAAGTCCTGAACGCGTCAGCACACTTTTATTCTTTTTTTTTTTTTTCCAGTCAGTTTTTCCAGGCTTTAAGTTATGCTTCAGTGTAGACCACTGATCTGATCTGATCTGATCTGATCTGTCCTCTGTGCTTTAAATATGAGGCAAGTGATGTCTCATATTTAAAGATTACTGCTTCTCCCCTGGCGCAGCTCAGCAGCTGCCGGACACCAGGAAACTGGAAGGTTGAATCATTTGGATGATTTTCCTACAGACTTCTCATTGAAAGCCACTGTACAGAGTTTTCAGTCAGATCTGAGGGCTCTGCTGAGAGTCATTGTGCTGGAGCCTATTGTTCTGCTCTGTCTTTGTCATTTTCACCAGGCAGACTCACTCATGTATAAACTGGCGGGATATTCTCTGACCCATAACTGTATGAAATATTGGTTCTTATTGTCCAGCGACTTCTTATGAAGTCCCATTTGTTTTGTTTTTTTACTCCTCATGCTCGACACAGCTGGAGGCTGAATATTGACACTGATGGTATTTTCTACAGAATGACAGTGCATTCAGTATATTTTCCAGGTCATAGGACACAGTGTGTGGAGTTTAGAGCACATGTTTGGAACCATGTGGATTCGAGGGAAGCTCCTACTCATCCACATCAGCCTCGAGATTGTCTTCATCGGGGTCAGGATGTCTTTACCTGTTGTAGGCTTTGTCTTCATCGCCTCACAAGATCTGAGGTCGACTTTTAACAGCTCTTCTTAGTTATCATGAGCTCGGAATGAGCCGGATTAAAATGGCTTTATAATCAGTGGTTTATCATTAAGTGATAGTAAAACATTCACATTGTGGACTGCTACTTTTGCACTGTGAACCACTTAAAGACCCGCCAGAAAGTCCCAGAAGACTAAAAGAATATAACCGTTCATTTAGAATGTGTCTAGCGTTGTGTTTTGTTAATTCACTGTAATGAGAACTTGGCCAGAGTTGCTCAGCAGCTCCCAATTTTCTTTTGTCCTTCAGCTTTGAGACGACTGATTCAAACTGCATCTGCAGCAGATAGTCACGGTGCACTTTGACCAAAGGGGGCACTAGTTTTCAGGGGATGAGCCCGGGCCGTCCTCTAACTGCGACTCGCCTTTAATCATAGCGAATTGAAAGTGTCACTTAGTTTTCAGCAGGGCACCCTGGAGAGGCAGTCTGTTGGAGTTTTGGGCTGAGTTGCGTCACAGTGTCCAGGAGTAAACTGCTAACAGGAACTCAGCCGACACCAGGCTTTTATCACTGGGCTAATTCTCTCAGAGGTAACATTCCATGTATCTGCAGGACGGCAGAGGCCTTCTGAGAAGATTTAGCGGTTCTGCCACACAAACACAACCAAGCAGCTCTTTTTTTTTTTTTTTCCCCCCAGCCAACTCGTTCTGAACAGCTCGGCTAAGACAACGGCATTCAGTAGGTTTGCTTTGTTCTCCAAAGCCTTTTTGTATTTCTGCCCATGCACACGAGCTCGGTCTGCTGATGATTCAGCTCCGTGTGTTATATTTCTCATTTATCCTCCACTCCTCGCACTGTGAGATCAACTGCTGAGGAGTTGCAGGACGGAGGCTCGCAGCCGAGTTTAAACCTTCGTATTCTTTTGATGCTGCACAAGAAGCGCGGGAGAGAGTTAGTCTTTTAAATGTTGTTAACATATGTAAAATCTGACACGCTTTTTTTTTTTTTTATCAAACTAGCCTAAAATCACCAAGACCAAGCAGGGGGTCTGACTTGACAGAGTTTGACAGCCTGAGAAGGAGGTTTAGAAGACCAGCGGAAAAGTACTGCAGGCAGAATCCTCTCATGTGACTGAAATATTGGAAATGTGGATTTTTTTTCCTGAGGGCATTCACCAGGTGGATGACTGCACTTGTGACACAGAGGAGTCTGGGGTGGGGGGTTAAATACTCAAAGTAACTGCATTTCATTATTTAACCTTTCTTCACATGTGTCTTTTCTCCATAGTTCTTTATTGGAGGGGGTTAACAACGAATTTGGCCCATGATTCGATTGTTTTGTTCAGGATTCACAGGCTCTCCAACTTGCTCTATCGCTTCCATCTGAAGCACTTTTTGTTTGCTCTTGATGATTGCTTGAGGTTTGCGAAAGAGCTTCTTTACCTTGCGAGTGAGATTTTATTTCCTATTTTCACATCCTTCAGCGGGCTCAAAGGGCAGGGTTGCCTGAACCAAAATGTGTTTTCTGCTGCGTTCAGTAATTGGATTAGCTTGTGTTTTGCGTCATGAAACATTTAGTTTCGTCTCCTTCAATGATTTAATCACATTAATGCAGTATGTCAGGAATGCTGAGAATGTTAATCTTTGCTAAAAAGCAAAACTACTGTTTGGAGTGTACATATGTTATTCTGCATCGTGTCGGCCTGAACTCATTTCTAATAGGTCTGAATATTATTCCAAGTTCAACATTGTCCCTTTTTTCACCAGCTAACACTCCCTGACAATGGGCGACTGGAGTGCTCTGGGTCGTCTGCTGGACAAGGTCCAGGCCTACTCTACTGCCGGGGGGAAGGTCTGGCTGTCAGTCCTCTTCATATTCAGAATCCTGGTCCTGGGCACTGCGGTGGAATCAGCCTGGGGAGACGAGCAGTCTGCCTTCAAATGTAACACCCAGCAGCCTGGTTGTGAGAACGTCTGCTATGACAAATCCTTCCCCATCTCCCACGTTCGCTTCTGGGTCCTCCAGATTATCTTTGTGTCCACCCCGACGCTACTCTACCTGGCTCACGTCTTCTACCTGAACAGGAAGGAGCAGAAGTTTAACAGGAAGGAGGAGCTGCTGAAAGCTGTGCAAAATGACGGAGGCGACGTTGACATCCCACTGAAGAAAATCGAGATGAAAAAGCTAAAGTACGGCATTGAGGAGCACGGCAAAGTGAAGATGAAGGGGGCCCTGCTCAGAACCTACATAGTCAGCATTTTCTTCAAGTCTATGTTTGAGGTGGGCTTCCTGGTTATTCAGTGGATGCTGTACGGCTTCAGCCTGTCTGCAGTCTACACCTGTGAGAGGTCTCCATGCCCACACAGGGTGGACTGTTTCCTGTCCCGTCCCACAGAGAAGACAGTCTTCATCATCTTCATGCTGGTGGTCTCACTTGTGTCTCTGCTGCTCAACATCATCGAGCTTTTCTATGTGTTCTTCAAGAGGATCAAAGATCGTGTGAAGGGCAAGCAGCCGCCCACTGTCTACCCCAGTGGAGGCACCCTGAGCCCCACCCCTAAAGACCTGTCCGCCGCCAAGTACGCCTACTATAATGGCTGTTCCTCCCCGACGGCCCCACTCTCACCCATGTCCCCCCCAGGTTACAAGCTGGCCACAGGGGAGCGAGGAACTGGCTCATGCCGTAATTATAATAAGCAGGCCAATGAGCAGAACTGGGCCAACTACTCCACCGAGCAGAACCGACTCGGCCAGAACGGTGGAGGAAGCACTATTTCAAACTCCCATGCACAAGCCTTTGACTTCCCCGATGATACCCATGAGCATAAGAAACTGTCCTCATCAGCAGGGCATGAGCTGCAGCCGCTGGCGCTGATGGAGGCCAGACCATGTAGCCGGGCCAGTAGCCGAATGAGCAGCCGAGCCAGGCCAGACGACCTGGACGTGTAAGCCCCGTTTCCTTCTCCCACCTTTGCCTGGCTGGCGGGATGTGCGGCTGCAGCCAGAGAATCAGGAAACACACTCACATAGGTTCATAAAAGAGGTTGGACTAACCTCGGTCACTGTCTTCAGCATCAAGACTCTTAGTCGATCAAAGAGACATTACACCTTATGTAACACTGTCAAAGGTACAAGTTGCAAATATTTTTTTTAGCATTGTTTACGATTACGTTTTAGCGGAGCTAACCCAGCTGTAAGAGAACAGAACAGTCACAGGAAACGGTGCAAGAGTCTAACAGGCGCCTCTTAGAACCAGTACGATCAGTTCAAGAACAGTGGATGACACTGCTCAAGCTCTCATTAAAAGAAATATTCTTGTTTTTTCTTGTTTTCATAATTTTTGCTACTCTTTCTATCGGTGACATTATTTTACTCACTACTTTCATAACTGAGATCTGAAGGTGAGGTCATAGCTTTACAATAGGTTGCCTTCTTAGTTGTGTCTTTTTAACATCTGGCCAGATGAACATTATCTTTGTTTTTTAGGCTTTCTCTGGTTTATTTACAGTCTTTTTTTTTTTCTTCTGTTGATCAATGAACATTGTCAAATAAAGTAATAAGAAAACGTAGATTCCGGTAGAGCAAGAAATAAATCTCTCACCTGACCCAAGACCTTAATTTATCTTGATGATCCAAACCCTATATCGAGTGATATGAAGGAGTGAGATCCATTCAGATTGTAGGAAATGATTCTAACTGCAGCCAAGGGCAGTTCAGTATAAAAAGCCCAAACAAACAAACGTTAAGTTGACTTAAACTTAGTTGAGGTTATTCATGTAAAAAAAAAAAAAAAAAATCTGTGAGTTTTGGTTGGATGAGAACTCTCCAGTCTTGAAGTCACTTACTTTCTTTGATGTCGCACTACTTCCACTTCCTTAAACGACTGGAACCGATCTTTTGTAAAGAACACTTCATATCACAGTCATACGATTGTGTTTAACAACCAGTGCTATTGTTTTTTTCAGGGGAGGACAGTCCCCTGCTTTAATAGAAACGTTGGGATCTCTTGCATGGGCACACTGTTATAAAGCTGTGAGTGGCTCCTCGGTGCAGCAGGTGAATAAGACACCCTCATAACCAGCAGAAAAGTATGATGACAACATTCCACACTGGCCTCGAGTGCCTCGACATGTGTCCACTGAAAGGTAGTTTGACTCGTAGCCACACTTGAATTGAGTAGCTTCGCAGTTTTGCTCATTTAACATAGACAAATTTATGTGGGAATCAACATTATGAATACATTTTCACTACTTGACTTACATCATAGCTGTCTGTTATTAAAATCAGAGTTGTTGTCTCGCAGTCACGACAAAGACAGAGTTATTATCCAGTGCCATCGCATTCACAAAGATATATACATGTAAAGTATTAATAACCACTTGGTACTTCCTTTGTATGTTACTCAGTAAGTAAGGGTTATGGGAGAATGCTTAATATCGGTTATAGTAAATATTTATTGCTTGGCATCTGTAGGACACCTACCACTAAGATGAATAATTGACTACTAAACAGTATATCTAACTCACACTAAACATCTTACGTTAATCCCCACGAACTCTGTATTTATTGACAGTATAAACATTTTTCTTAGCTAAATTTGTCAGTCAGTGTGGACTGTTGTTTCCTGATAAACTTTGAATTCATGTGGTGTAATGTTTTCATTTTGTGCCTTTATTTTTGTCTATTGCGGCTGTGTGAGAGTGGCAGGGCCGAGGCTTCAGGCTGCTGTGACAAAGCAAACTCTGATCTGTTTTTGTGTGGGTTCCATAAAAGAAGGCTTTATTACTGTCTTTGATTCGACAAGTGTCTTCTCTTTCTTCATCTTTGGGGGTGGTAGAGAAATACAGTAGAGTGATTATCTGTGTTTTACATATTTGAGAGAATGATTTTTTTCATTCTGTAGGTATTTTGTTGTTTTTCAGACTCGATGTAACCATTGCTGCTTGAGAAATAGATATTTAGTACTGTAAATCAAGCTGTCACAATTAAAAATATGAGTTTTTAGAAGACTGCTTATAGATCTGGACTAATATTTAGTCAGTTATATTAAAATATATGCCAATGTAGCTCCACACACCACTACCAAACAGTAGGATAAATTGCAATTCGGGCTTTTATTCTTTTTATTGTCATTTTTTAAAATTGTCATTCAGTTTGCCGGTACTTACATGTGTTATGGATCTTCATCAGCTACAATGGCGTTTGCACTGAGATCTTGGTGAAAGAGATGTTATATGATGCACACAGTAAGTGGTAAGAGTTTTCTGATACACATGTTACTAATTTATTTTATAACACTACATTCACTACAGTGCATAATATTGGACATCTGACCCCTGGTCTCATTGACTGGTCCTGTGACAGATGTCTTCCAATGACAGGAAAGGAGCAAAAGTCATTTGTTGCAGCTATTCAAACAATGCTTATCCATGGGGATCCACTGTTGTACAGTGTAAGTGCATGATAGCAAAACAAAAAAGTCTCTAATTGTATCTGTGAAAAGCAATTTTAACCAATAAATATTTTTCTGTCTTCATCAATGATTGACTGGTTTCATCGCAGACCGTTCTCTCTGTCATCACTGTGGTTTGAAGGGACCATCAGTCAATAGAGCAGAGTTCATTTTTGCACCTCGCTGTAACATTTTTAGGTTTAGTCTTTTGGCAAAAACGTACCTTAGTTTGAGGAAGACTGTCAGGTAATTTGTCATTTTGTGTTCTAGTTGAATTCCTCAGTAAAGTCTCACTGTAAATACTCATCTTTGATGTATTTCATAGTTCCTAAAGCCGAGCTGTTTGAACACAGCGCCCGATAACATTAACAGAGAGATACTGCGTTCCTCTAGTGAAAATCTACAGACGATTTAGATGGCTGAGATTAATCCTACTCTCATTCTGATAAACATGAAAGGTCAGAGACTCAAAGTAACATTACCTCCACATCAAAAGCCCCCGATAATGTTTTGTTCTTGTATACTTACCTTTTTGTAAATGCTGTTGCGCTGGCCTCTATGTTTGCATGGGTTATTCCAGCTGTTGTGTTGTTGTTTTTTGGCATGGTCCAATGATGTACATGTCCATGACTTTTTTCTAAGAATCAGTAACATTATCTAAAAATGTAACTTAAAAAGTCACTTTTTGTTTCAGCCTTTATTGTAAAAAGTATTTTTGTCAGTTTGTGTTGCAGTAGAAATTTCAAATTTCAAAGAATAAGGAATAATTTAATAATAATAATTATTCTAGTCTTTCCCAGCTGATAGTGTGTTTCAGTCTCCCATAAAACACTGACCATGAATTTCTGATCAAGACAGAAACAGTTCAGCAGCTCGTTGACTCAGTATTACAAGTGAAAGAAGACGTCACTTCATATCCCACAATGTTTAGCGTAAATCTGATTCAGCTCACATGTACTTGGCACTAAAGTGAATAAACTATGTTGGCTTCAGCAGGACTCTGAGGTCAGCTGATCTCAACAATCTACGATCAAGTTTGACATTTCCAGACCGTTGGTGTTTTAAGGTGGCTGCCACCACACTATGTCAGCTGCCGTGTGCCACTGCTGATCAGGGTTGGCAAAACACTCCAGCCTCCAATAAACCTGATTTCAAGACCTGCTCATTGGTGCCAATAATGCATTCTAATCAAATGTGAAACAAGACTGAAGTTGGACATACGAGGTTCACTGACATCAGCATTAGATTGCTTTCTGCAACTGCCCCATGTTACTGTTACACATGCTGACCCTTTACTGTGTGCTCAGATAAATGCCCGGCAGAGCTAAACCTCTATATAACCATCTTGGCATTCATTCATAATCTTTTAATTTAATGATCAAATTGAATCTGAATTAAGTATTGTTACATTTCTAGAGGATTCCATCATGTGCCTATAACACAGAGGAACTCTGTTCAGCTAATTCTGAACACCACATAAACCAGGGAGGTACTCAGTCCTAAAGTGTACTGTAGCTTTGATAAAAGCTTCCGAACGATGCAGTTAAACTTTACAATATGAAAGAACACAGCTCTTTTTCGCTTCTCTGAGTTTCCTATTCAGTCTTTCCACGGCATTAAATCGAACCACATGTGTGCACAGAACTGAGCTGCGGCCTGAGGACCACATGTGGCTCAAAGTTTGAGAGGAAGAGTAGTAGGGCGGAATCTAAAAAACTTTCATTAATGGTTTATTCATTTAGATTTCAGTAAGTTCATACAGCACAGCACTAGGGATGACTATTTCTACATATCTGGGAGGCAAATACAGTGGAGAGCGGTGGATGTTCTTGGTTTTGGTATGGTTTATTGGTAATATTCAGATAGATTTATAAAATACAGCATTATCAGACTGTCAGAATTAGAACAGTCTTAGTCTTGGATTTATTTCCATCATTGTCCCTGGTGTTTTAAACAATCCACAAGCCTGTATCAGAATGAATGACCAAACATTCTAAGCTTAAAAGAAAAAGAAACCTAAGTTAAAATCTTATATAATGCAAAGTGTAAACTTTTTTCTAGTGACTCAATTGGAATCTTTGACCCTTTGTGAAGCAAGTCTGTGACGGGTTTAGCTGCTCACATACCTACTCCTCCGGAAATTGTCTCCAGTCTGCCAACGTCACGAGCAATTCTGTGAAAATTGGGAAATACCTTATGTACCAGCACTTTCAATATCATCCTGCCATTGAAAAGGACATTGAAGTGAATTCCAGTGTTTTTAAAGCTTGGTCCTATATCTTTATGTTTTGGTGTGTCAATGATTCATACTTACCAGAAGTTTTGGAATCGGTCCCACAGATCACCCGAGCTGGCTGCAATATAATCCTAAGGGGCAACTTTAACCGTGAAAGTTGTGTCCATTAAAGGTACTCGTTTTTGCAACTGACCGCTGAGGTTGTCATTCTAACTTTCTGGCGTTAAGGACACGATTCCAAACTGAGATAGCCTGAACTAGATTCAAAAATCAAAATCAGTCATAAATGACTTAATAGATTTTAATAAAATCTCCTGTCTTCAATTCTGACTCGCATTTCAACCATCATATTCCTGAAACAACTCACCTCTTGGGAGATTTCAGAATGAGACTCCTTAAACTTGTGTTTTTGGTAACATAAAGGATCTTATAATTTCCCAAAATGGATAAGGGTTCTCTAAGAACCAACCCAGCTTTGACTGTTGGAGCTGCCCCATACGATTACGTTGCAGCCATTGCAGCAGCTGAGTTGATCTGCTGGGCCGATGCCAACATTTCTGTTAAGTATGAATTATTTACACATCCAAACATGTAAATGGCCCACTGACATAGTTGTATATGCTATAATTTGTGTCATTTAGGAGTGATTACAGAACTTTTCAGCTGTAAATCTTAGCTCCTTTGTTCAGATTGACAAAAAACCACAAGGCCAAATGCTAGCCGGCATATTGGATATCCCAGCAATGCCCATAGTTAGCTTATGAGTTAGCAGTTTGAGTCAGGCATAGAGACTGTACAACAATATGAGACCTGTAAACGCTATGCTTGAGCTTTGGAGCCACTCCTTGCTACCAAAGTGTCTCTTTGCTCTAGACAGTAGACAGACTCGTTGTCTGAAGGGCGTGCTGCCCCTCCACAAGCAGCCTGGCAGCAAACCTGCCATCCCAAGACAAAGTAATGGTTCCTGATCAGTTAGGCATTGGCTGAATATTTTGGAAAAAGAGTAAGAGTAAGAGACTTGACTTGGACTTGCAAAAAAACCAAAAAAACTTGTGAACATCTCTGATAAAAGCAGGCAAACCAAAAGTAGGAATAAAAAAATATTTTAGGTCTCAGAGGGTTCACTTGTTCTCAATTCCTTTCTCAGTTGGTGTAGAAAAAGTAGGAGGGGGACGTGCAGTTGAAGCTGTTATGTTCATATAACATACTGAACTCACCAACAACAACAGTACAGCCAAAATATTTGCATTAAAAAAAATCTTTTGCGGACCGCATATCATGTTGATGTTTTGAAATCGTGTTTTGGCATGTGGCACCACCTACCGCCGTCTATAAATCATTGCAGTCAGCAGAGTCTCAGCTGCTCAGTTACAACTGAGCTACAATGGCGGAGGCAACAAAATCTAAAAGACCTCGTTATGAATCACAAATCTCAAATCGCAAAGATACAATTCGAGGCAAAGCGAGGGTCTGTATAGGAGCTGCATTTGAACGGTGGAGACAGTTGAAAGCTGAGAGGAATTTAAAACAGATGCAGAATTGGCTTCTCTTCTCCTAGACAGGTAAGTTGAGCTTCGCTAACTAAGTTAGCATCATAGCTTGACGGGGATGGACATTTCGAATACTTTGAACTGTCGAGTAATAACGTTATTCATTTCGATCATAGAAACAAACGTTAGCAGCACAGCTAACGCTAGCAGCATTAGCACTGTTTGGTACGGGCATCTGGTCTCCAGCGTGTGTGTGTGTGTGTGTGTGTGTGTGTCTGTGCCTGCTTCATCACGACTTCTTCCACCCCGTCTCTCGTTCTCACTTTCGTCTCTAACGTCCACTGGTTCGGCGGCGTCCCAATGACTGTCTCAATTGTCCATCGAGCTGAGCGTAGTTGTAGCCGATGCCGGCGATCATAGAAACAAACGTTAGCAGCACAGC
>OMLP01018381.1:28645-46970 GCA_900302685.1 Spondyliosoma cantharus | reverse complement strand
AGAGAAAAAAAAAGAAAAAAAAAAAACAGGGGGGGGGGGGGGGGGGAGAGAAAAAGGAAAGAGGCAGATAAAGGGAGGGAGTTAACTGGAGAGATGTGCATTCCTTTGGCTTGCCTGGCTCGGGAGTGCAGGAGACGTGTTGCTGGCTGTTCGGTTTATTATCCCCAAGCCATATGGGTTGGCAAGCTTTTGGGGCGTGGTGAAATACATTTGTGTGTTTCTGTGTCTGCGTGTGTGTGTCTGTGTGTGTTAGGATAAGGCAGGAGTGTTTGATTATACTTGACACCATGACTTTTATCACCTATGGTACACATCTGTGGGTGTTCCAGGCCACAATAACCTGAGGAACCACACTTCCAGATTGCCGCCTTCAATAAAACATAAAGAGCTTCCAGTACACCTCTTAGCCTTCCAACCATTTCATGCCACATATTTATGCACATGCACGCACAAGCAAATTTACACAAGCCGGTAATTTCAGCCATTTGTGACTTAAAGGCAAACGTAATCGATTGCAGCATAATCACATGATGTGACGGTACATTGCAGCCACGCTATCTGGTATTCAAGGGTAATTCAGGTTTACTGCAGCTCGAGTCTGATTTTCATAGTTGTGGCAATAATTGATATCAATTATGGTAAGATTGTAGTCACAAAAGTAATCGCTGGGTTCTGGGAGCATAAACAAAGTATCCGGATTGTCCTGTAAAATTTGTTCTCTGCATTTCCATTGGCTCAGATCATGCTGTGTTGATTTGTATTTCAATTACTGCTTTAAACGCAGTAAGTCGTGCCAAGTCGCACCCAAAATGGAACATCTCCAAAGTCGGGTTGAAGCACGTCCGACTGTGTCCAAGTGGGTTGTGGTGACATCAGAGGGGCCTCGTCATCACTAGGGGACAAATGGAAGCTTCCTCTTCATCTAGATCCATTTTCGTCTTTCAATAAGCTGTAGATGCCAGATGCCAAAATTGTGGCAACAGCCTTAAAAAAAATCCACGATGAAACGTTGCTGGCTACCAACAGCTGTTGCGCAGTGCGACAGTAAACTGCGCTAAAGTTGGCACTGCTTTTAAATGTGCTCAACTCAGATGAGAGCGTCATCAGTTAAAAAGACATCTTCAAGCAAGAAGCCCTGCTGTAATGGAGAGGGGCTATTGGTCAATAAAGGTGATTCTGAATCTGATACTAGTGTTTGTTAAAGCTTTAGTTGTAATGCTACAGTCCATTGCAAGTCAGGAGTCGATTCCCGACGTCCAATCTAAATGCTTCCGAGTGCATCTGCTCAGGAAAACATGGACGCCCGTCGCGAATAAACACTACATGAAGTAAAAAGTGATGCAAAAGTTAAAAGGTAATTGTTCACTGTGTGGCCGCCATACTGCTTTGACATGCGTGTTCATTTTGGTAAATTCAGGCTTGGTGGATCTTGAGTTTCTGACCCAGATTTCCTACTCGGATGGCCATTCCATTGCACTTTTTTGGTTATTTTGTCCATGTTCAAAGAACAATGGAATGCAGTCTCTAAATTTTGCATAATGCTCATTGTGTCTACAAACTTTTAGATTTTTTGAAAGCCTTAATGAGTGTTATGATTATCTGACTGCCCATGCTTGTTGCCCCATGCTACGGCGATGTTGTCTTGTTCCATATCCTATGAATTCTAACAATACAAAATGTCTACGACAGCAGATACGTTTGAAGGAAGCATGCACACTGGATAAGGTTTTTTTTATTATGTGTATATTAACATAACACGTGGAGCATACTCAGCTAAACGTTCCTTAACTCATTTTGAATGTTTTACACCAAAATAACAGATCAACTCATTGCAGTATAACTGCTGATTTTGCTTGTTAGGGAAAGATTGATTCCTTAGTGTGATGCAAAAAAGTCCACATTTATTTGTTCACGATGTTCATGCTTTTTATAAGGTTTAACTGAACCCATGATCTTCCCCAAACATTAACCAAAGTGCTTTTTTTTTTTTGCTTGACGGAAGTCTGGATTCAAGCTCTGGTATCTGGTGTCACAATCGTTAGTGTTTTGTACAATTCACCACCCTGCGCCTCCAGTGTGATATATGGCACTTCACTCATTCAATAAAACATTGCTCCAGAACATAATCCACACGCCGATTACATTTCTAATAGTCACAACTTAACTGGGGAAACAGTTGGGAGACTGTATCGGTGTTATATGTTGTCAGCAATTAACCTGGCAACTAAATTGTTATTTTTCCCGACAGGAATGATGGCCAGAAATACGAAATAAGACTGACGTTGTTATTCTTTAAATTTCACAGACAATCAGCAGCCCCATAAGTCTTTATTTTCTGCATTCCTCAGTTATTTCCTCCGTTCATTGAAATTCTTCTGACTCTGTTACTTTCCCCTTAATCACCTCTCTCTGGTTTCTCCCTGTTCTGCCCCTCCAACGTCACGAGGGTCAGCGGCGGTGTGTCAGCCGTGTGTGTGCCCGAGTGGGACCGCTGCTGAAGGTGTGCGCCTTTCTGTGTGCATGTGTATGTGTGAAAAGGAGCAAGCTATCTATAGCCTGTGTATCCCTGGGGATTTGAGTCTTAAACTCCATATTCATGACACATCACTGTGGGGATTAGAAGGGCATCATCAGATAGAGGGGGCTTACGTCAGCGGGCACACACTCACACACACACACACACACACACACAGAGAAAATGCACGTTTGCACACACTCTCAGCAGCGGTCTCACCCTGGAAAGCACAGCATACACACTTTCCAGGAAGTTCTGCTCTTATTTGTCAAAGAGGTGGCTTTATTTCCAAACATGCACATAAAAAACGATCAGGACAGAGAGGACACTTCTAATGAGGGAGCATTCAGGATGATTGCTTTGTCTATCACTAACCTGAATTGTTCAGTGTTAATTTGTGTAGTGATTGTTCGCTTATTTGAAACTAACAGCCTTCAGTGTTCATCCAGAACCTACCAATACAAATACTTTGAGTTGGACCGGGGAGAGCAAATTGTTGCGACGAGAACAAACTTAAATGTGTGAGATGGAGGAGGTGGGGAGGGTTGATTAAGGCCAAACCACGTGGAGGCTGATCTGCAGGGGAGGTGGAGAGGGAGGGGGTGTTAGTGCAGGCAGCATGGATCTGTGTTGTGATTTGTTTGTTCATGGCTGTGTGTGTGTGTGTGTGTCTGTGCTCTTATCTCCTCTGGTCCACAGCAGCAGGAGCATCAGAGGAAGCATGGCCTTTCCTTCCTGTGCCTTTCACACTGTCACAACACACATGAGCCATAAAACTCTGCGGCTCTGTCCAACGTATAGAGAGAGAAAGAGAGCGAGAGAGAGGAAAGAGGAAAGAGGAGAGAGAGAAGGGGGTTTGCTTGTGAGCGCAGAACATGTGTGTGTGATTTGCGGCATGCAGCACATACCATTTATTTGACACAATCTCCTTCTTCTGTTTGGCGCAGAGTTGTTTTCTACTGGGAGAGAAACAGGGAGCAATCGAGGGCGAGATCGAGAAACAGCTGAGGTTGGGGAGGAGGAGAAGTGGCCCAGCAGCGGTAGAGGGTACTGGGACAGTGGAGGTTCAGTATGGGCTGGTGCCCTCCACGGGGGAGCAGAGGAAGGACACTTCTCTACCCTACATTCTGCACCTGGCGCCAGGCTCTGGCAGGCAGCCATTTCCACGCTCCCCCGTTTCACCCTGTGTTATCCGTCCAGGGCTCAACGGCACCTCGGCCTCCCGCAGTCGTCCCTCTCTGTCAGCACCAGGGATGTCAGGAGTGCATCATTCACAGAGTCAGTTGAGCCGGGGAGTCCCTGTGAAAAATGTATTTGACAATTTCTGGTGTGAATTTCATAAAAAACGTGTACATGTAAACTCCTAAAATGGAAATTCTCCTCAGTTCGATCCAGTTACGTACTCCGTATGAGTAACATTGTGTCATCAAGGAGGACTGGTGGTAGAAAGATCGAGGCTGCCTTTTAATTATCAGTGAGGAAACTAACTAGTAAAGAGCAGAAACGTCCTTGTTTCGATAAAAATGTTGTAAGACATTTGGTATTTAACTGTCTAGTCTGAATTGTTCAGGGTGTTTCTTGCAGCACAGTAAAGCAGAAATGGTCCAACATGCTTTAAATAAATGCTGAACAAATCAGCAGACATTTAAAAAAAAAATGACAACATGCATCACATCTGTTTACAACTTTCACAAACCATTTTTTTTGGAAACCATGTCTCTGGTAAATTATGTTTAGGTTTATAAGCTCCAGTATGAGTCAACACATGACATCAGTTCTCATGTAAAATTATTCACATCTACTGATCCTGCATCCACATTTACCAGTGCTTTACTAAAAAAGTGTATGTGTGACATTTTATTTATACAATT
The DNA here is from genome assembly GCA_900302685.1 of Spondyliosoma cantharus. Taxonomy (NCBI): domain Eukaryota; kingdom Metazoa; phylum Chordata; class Actinopteri; order Spariformes; family Sparidae; genus Spondyliosoma; species Spondyliosoma cantharus. Next base: position 42,584 of record OMLP01018381.1, on the reverse strand, counting down.
ATTCCTGAACAACAAGAGCATAAAAGTGAAGCACATATAGAGCTAACTCATTGTTGTGTTTTGATACTTGCTGCACCCTAATAGATAATACTCTACTGTCTTTAAAGTATCAAATACTCACCACCTGCAGACTTGAGAGGCGTCTATAAGAAGTTTGTAGATTGTCTCATTGTGAAATGCATCAGTGGGGCTTTTCCACTGGCTGAGTCAAACCGTGCCTCACTGATTTGCTTTTCAATAACCGCTTTACCACGCCAAGCTGAGCCACACATAGCCTACCAGTTACAAGCTCCAATCCCTCCTGAAAACAATCACACCTCAGTTATGGTAAAAAAATAAATTAAAAAAAAATATTCGCCATTGACCTGGATTGTATGTGACTTCTGGTAGAGTTTGGAGCATTGAAGACTCAAGAACAGATTTTGGCGGTGTGGCGCTTTTGCCAACTGCAGGACAGTTAGAAATGCAGGTCACAAGATGCCAGCAGGCTGAGACGACTTTTTACCCCAGAACTACTGCACATTTCCAAAAAACACAAGAGGGGACTTGATGCAAAACACAGCAATAAGAACAAGGTCAGCATATCCACACAGCGATCTCCACTGCACCAAATATATTATCTAAGCTTTTGGGGCGAGAAGACACCAGTGTTTCCCACTGAATGGCTGGGCACCTGTGTTATGGGGGGACAGAAGTGTGCTTAATAAAAACACACCTTCTGTTATGGCTTTTATTATCCCTGATTCCGTTTTCACAACAGCAGGTGTGATGCGTGTAAAGGAAGCTTGTCGTTAATTATGTAGCCCACCGAAACAAGCGGTGTACCGCATGACATCACAACAACCAGGTGCACTGCAAGGTTTGTACATAATAATGCCATAGGTAGGCTTACATTAAATAGGAGAGGCTGCATCACAATCAGTGTGTTAACAGGAGGGATGTAATACCAGAGAAGACCTCTCTCTCTCTGTTTCTGTTTCTTTGCAGAGCATGCGCAATTGTCAATAGACGGCTGTGGGCAGCGTGGGCAGATTGTCCACTAGTTAATCACGAATGGTGATAAAAAAGTTGTTGAGTTGGAAATGTTAAAATGGTTTGCCAAATATACTTGGGCCGCCCACCCAAGTAAAGTCTATGTGTGGGAAACACTGGAAAGAAACATCGGTTAAACACTGAATACATTAGCCTTGGTGTCACAATAACTCCAAAATGATCTTCTGCATTGTTACTGGGGAATCTGAGCCATTAAGTCCATTGAAAAATTAAAAAGAGCTGCATCAGTTTTTGGGTCATTCATGTATCAAGGGGTCGACCTTGGACTCCTGTAACGCAAGGGCTCTAAAATTCAAAAGCTTTAATAATGTCTTGCCCCCAGTAAGCAGCGTCCTCACAAATTAATGGGGCACCACCTCAGAGCATCCAGCTGCCTTAACACTAAAAGCCAATCTGTAAAAAGGAAGTTGGTTGTAACTGATACCATCAAAGAAATAGAAACATTGTCCTAATCACAATATACAGCTAAATGCACGGTATATATAATTAATTGTTTTCATGCTTTATACTTGTGTAACAGAAAATGTGTACACAGGTGCTATTCACTCACTCACACACACACACACACACACACACACACACACACACACACACACACACACACACACACTCACTCTCTTTCCATAGAGTACTGAGGTGGGCACGGTGCCAAACCAACACTTCATTTCAATTTCAAATCCGTGGCCTGACTTTGACCTTTCAACACAAAACTAGTTATAGACTCCCTCTCCGCTCCTCTCTCTCTCCCTCCGCGTCTGTTATGCTGCTTGTCAACACACACTCCTCGCAATCACTTTACCTCGAATTTTAACATGACTTTTCTCTCTCTTTCATTTCTGCATTTGAGCAAACCGTCACAACTCATCTTCTGACAACTTCCTAAGTCTCCTCAACGGTAACCGTAAGTGACATGCACAGCTCATCCTTGGTTACTTCCTGTTTCCTGTGGCCTTTGAGCGGCGCTTCCCGTCTCCGCGAGTTCTGTGGAATGTCACCTTTCATCATTATGGGACACTGACACATCTGCCGCAGAAAAAAAATGTGAGAGCATTTCTGTCTGCTGTTAAACTGTCAACGCTGATTGTGTGAAACAGAGAGAAAATAGAGGTAGGAGGGAAAGTGTGAGAAGTGAGAAAAAAAAGGGCGTGGGTAGAGGAGTCTGCAGCCAGTACACAGGCTCCTCTTATCAATACTTGCGGACTTGCGTAGTATAGCTTTTTAAAATGACTGCTATTAATAATACCAAAGATCCCTGAAAAACACTTCGAAAAACTTTATTTATTTCAGGATGTGACGGTGACATAACTAATGACGCATCGGTACTATCACAGAAGGAGATTTACAATCACTTCTCACTTCATCCTCCGAATGTTAAGTTTTCTGATCACCAAATGGCAGTTACACAACACAAGTTTTGAGGAGGGAGTGCGTGTTGCTTGGAGCCAGAGGAAGGGTGTGTGAGTGTAAAATAACACCAAAAACTACACCAAAGGAAGAGAGTGGGATGGAGAGAAAGAGTGGGAGATGGAGCGGGGGTACCCAGGCGGGTGTTCCAAAAACCTGTCAAGGTATTTCCTTCTGCAAACACAAAATTTGTGGGACCGTTCAGAGAGAGAGGCGTGTCGATACACATGCACGCACACACACACACACACACACACACACACACATATACACAACATCCAACACTTTACGCTAAAAATACACACAAGTGAGCAACAGTACAACTTTGATTTAACACATTCTTTGATTGGGTAGGTCTCAGGCCAACTCCTGTTTTCCTGTACAGCAGCGTCTGGCATACACAGCTGTATGAACACACACAGCTGTATGAACACACACACACACACACTATTGCTTCATTTGGTCAATGTCTCCTCACTCCTAATTCCAACGCACATTTGCCTGCATGCTCTCACATAAATATGTACACACCTACGCACACACAGACACACACTATGTCCCCCTGCTCTCCTTTTTACGCCAGCTGTAGTCCACCGAGTGTGTTTACATAGCCTGCTGAACTGAGAGAGAGGGAGAGAGAGAGAGAGAGAGAGAGAGGGAGAGAGAGAGAGAGAGAGAGAGAGGGAGAGAAAGAGAGAGAGAGAGAGTATTGAATGGACGGTCTAGGGCTGTTTGTGTGAAGGGGCTTTCCTGTTCTCAAAGGAAATGGCAAAAGAGGGGGAAACCAGGAACAGGATAGACGAAAGCAAGATCAAAATAAACGAGACAACAAACCAAAATCGCAGGAGAATGATTCCAGTCATGACTCATGAGGAGACAGAGACGGTAGTGATGTCTCGAGCAAAGAAAGGGTCAGGGATGCTCATGAAAACATCTGTCCTGCTGTTCAGATTAGCCAAATTATAGCAAGCGTAGGACTGGGGATCACGATCGGGATCATAGATTAGACTGTGGAGCATACCTGTGGGGTATGATAACAGCCATAAAACAGCATTTCAACTTTGCCAAATCAAATCAACACACAGCTGTAGGTGAATATGTATGATTTACCTACAGTGTGCGCGAGTGTGTATGTGTGTTTTTGTTGGAGAGTTTGACTGTTGTGTGGTTTGCGCCCTCTGGTCATGGATGGGGTTAACACTGTCTCTGCCCTGGCTGGATGTCTAGACCTCACGACTCCAACATGTGCATCCATGTATGTTTGATGATGACGGTGGTGTAGGAGCAGGCGTAAACAACCATGAATCACTAAATATTGATTTAGAGCTGCTAATTACTCCTTAGTATCCTCAGGTAAAGACAGCAGGAGTGAAAAAACTAGCTTTCTGACATTTTCGTGCCCTCTGGAGCTGTTCTCGTCTCCTCTGCCTTTCCCAGAGCGCAGCATCTTTTAAAGGGCTGCACTCTCATGTGTAGCGCTCACTGCATAATTGACAGTGGTTCAGCCACCTTGTACTGTGCATATACCATCTGTATAACACCTCATGGCAAAGTCTGAACTGTAAGTTACTTGTTGCCCAGATATTTTTTTAAATTGTGCTTTTTGGTAACTTGGGGATACCAGAGTCCTGCAGGTAGGAGTGCAGGTACCAGGTTAAAATCATTTATCATCATGTTATTTTCATTTTTAATTCATCTGCACATTTCACAAATAATCAATATATTGTTTAGTCTAGACCAAGATGACGTTTTCAAATTGCTTCTTTTGTCAAACCAACAGAAACAGAGACCCTTCATTTTCCGTCATAAATCATATCAGCAAACTTTTATTAACATAACATTGAAAAAGCTCAGCAAATCAGCAAATGTTTCACATTTTTGCTTGAAAAATGACAGAAACAATGAAGTGATTATCAAAATAGTTGGCAACTTGATTTCCAGCCCAGTCACCACGACAAAATGTTGGCAGTTAATGTTTCTGCAAACCGCTTCATAGGCTATGTACCGTGTTGACATCACTAAAACTAGTTTGTATCACGTTAACATTCCATGTTTATGACCTGACTTTCATATCAGGAGTAGAGGGTATGGTTGCTGAGTTACAGGTGAAAAGGCTGCCAATCCAGTGATGGCAGTTCAAGACTTTGTTCAACATTTGAAAGCGTTAAACTACCGGAAATGTTTAGGGACTCCTGGAGACATCTCCAGCCATGTTTGTGGCATCTAAAGCAAGCATTTTAAGCCAAGGCATGATCTTTTCCTAACCCTAATCAAGTAGATTTTGTGCCTAAACCTAACCAGACCATATACACAGCGTTGTCACAACATAAAACAGAACATTGTATCTATAGACATGTAAAGTTGCAGCATGAAGAAATGTAAAGTTTCAACATATCCATGGTTGCAGAAACATTGCAAACATTTATTCCAGCAGGTTTCGAGTCTTTCTATCAATACATCGATAAATTGTTGCAGCTCTAATCATCTGTGTACATTTTAATTCATGGGTGTTTGTAAAAAATAACAGAGAAAGGAAAAAAACATCTTTACCATGGCAATTTAAGTAGTAGTTCAACATTTTGGCTTTTTCACTCTCAAGTTGTGTAATGGAACTTTTTCTTGTCCAGGCCAGTGAATTTCAGGACCCTCGTTGCCAAGGTGAGGTTGTCAGACAGACTCGGTGAGTCTCCTTGAAGTCACTGTGCCCGCCAAAAAATAGTTCCAGCATGTAATGTTTTTGTTGTACTTATAAGAAAAACAGACATGCTGAAGTTGCAAGGACCCAGTTTGTTTTGGTATCGAGATGTGTGGTTTATCTGGCGCAGATAGGACTGTAGGACTCTCCTGTCTAATCCGTGCTATGCGTAGTCATTTCCTTTGTGGTGGTGTTGTAGTGAGGGCAGCCGGGGGAGAGGAGCTGTCCACCTTTTACTGGAAGGCACTCCTCCTCCTCCTTTCCTCCTAGTGTCACACAGTACATGCTCCCTTCTCCAGCAGCCCCTGCTACATTCTTTCATTTGTAACACCTCCATAATATTTTTTTTATATAATATTTGATCGTCCGTCCCTCTCCCCCTCCTGTTCTCTGTATGTATAGCAGAGTGAAGGGCCTCTCAGCAGCTTGTTTGACCTGTGATAAGGATTGAGGGGAGACAAATATTGTTGCTCGCCGGAGCCAGGCACACACTGTTCTGTTCTGAACATGCTGAGAGCAAAACGCACACATGTCATAGACACACATGAACGAATCGGGGGAAAGTCAGAGAGAGAGCTTGTGAGAGTGAGAGGTGTTGGGGGAGAGAGAGAGGGATGCGACATATAATTGTGCTCTAATGAAACATAAACAGTGCAGTCTGAGGGAGTGTGTCTGGGCAGGGCCCCCGGCTGGCCTAAAGGCCTAAAGGCTCTGCTCTCTTAGGCTCTTAATTATGACTGAGGAGGTCAGTCACGCCTCCTCTAACCCGTCACCAAATACTCTAAGTGTTGTAAATATTGTGTGTGTGTTTTCGCATCTGTGTGTTTATGTGCGCTGCGTGCGTCAGAGAAAAATACAGACAACGGCGACTTTGCGGGAACCAACTACTCTGAGTGTTTTCATCGCCACTGGACAATTTCAAACCCAACTGCAGGTGCCCACCTGTCTTTGTTTTACACTCAGAGATGTCCCAGTGAGTCGGAGTACTGACTCTTTTATTGCCTTGTACTTTTTCTTTCTCCTCAGTCCCCAGCAGCTGTCGCATACCTCTGTTTCAGGGGTCGCACATGTCTCAGGAACATGCCATTGGGGAGTGACTGTCCTTTTTGTTTTCTTGCATCTTCTTCTGTGTGTCCCACTCTCATGGGTCCACCCACTGACAGACCAGACCCTGAAATCATTTAAAAATGAACAATACAAATAGCCGATTGTTCTCAGGAAGGATAACAACCTACAAATTCGTGTTTCAGTTTAGTCAGTAACCGGCTTGCGTCGCTGTTTATTCGAAGCAGGTGTGCGTCCACACACGTATATGTGTGGGAATGTGACTTGCGGCCAATGTAGGTTTAACTAACAGGAGGGTATTCCCAGCCAAACAGTCTGCCCACAAAACCCAGACTAACTAACCTCAGTGTCTGGGTGGCTGGTCTGAACCTCGCCGTCAAAGTCCTAATCAGCCAGCACATTACACACTATTATGGTTACAGCGAGGGAGGGAGAGGGGGAGTGAGAGAAAGATGACGAACGAAAGAGAATTCAGATGTTGAAATTGTTATACATTTTATACGTCATGTAAATAAAATCCAAACAAACTTTAAACAACGAGACAGAGTCCATGATTTATGACACCTGTTTTGTGTCTTCCCTTTCTCACACTTTTTCTCTCCTCTATTTCTGTTGTTTCCTTTCCCTGCGAACAAACAGGTGAGACAAGAAGCACTAACCAGGAAGCCCTGACCCTTGACCTCTCATCTCTAACCTTGGATCATCAGCTGGGCTGCTCTGGGTGGCCAAATGAGTTGGCCTGACCTCAAACCCTACAGTGACCTCGGGCCACTGCCAGTTGTTATTTGACTGCAACTGTACACAGCGAGCCCGGGAAAAATGACACAGGAGAGGGGTGGTGGAAGAAGTATTTATATCCCTTACTGAAGTACAGGTACCAATAATTTATAGTAAAAATACTCCAGTATTCAGTATTTTCATAATCAGCTCATTGTTTGGCTGACGGCTCACAGACTGGTTCATTCTCACCACTCTCATAACATTGTTAAGGTTGCAGCAAGCAGCTGTTTACAGCGTAAAAAGCTCTGAAAAGATACTTAACACTACCTGGCCAAAACCCAAACAGCAGACAGAAACAGTTAGCAACTATCTGGTGAGCATTTAGCAGGTAGAGAGCCAGATATTATCCTTAGGGGTTGGTAGCAGTGGTGGACTCAGGACGTTTGAGGGTCAGGGGCCCAAAAAATAAAAAGGACATCAGCACGCAGAAAGTTGTGATGTATTTATAGTGAAGAGAGGGCAGTTCACCATGTTTTCTCCAGTGGAAGGGCATCCCATTGGGCACTTTTATAGCGGGCCCAATGGGGGGGCAAGTCCATCTGAGTCCACCAGTGGTTGGTAGAGACCAAAAACAGAGCTGCAAGAAGAGTGAAAACTGGACTTCTCAAGGTTGCCTGAGACACAACACCAAATGACTGATGATTATTGCTATGTTTCTTCTGGATGTGTAGACAAAAAAACTGTTTGATATGTTTGCTATATCATTAAAGATCATTTGGAGTTGTGTCTCAGGCTACCTTGAGAAGTCCAGTTTCCATAATAGATGATAATGTGTCAATGGTATTTGTAAAAACAAATCAGTTATTATATCAGTTATTATTTACAAAAGAAGTATAGAGCTTAAAATATCAAAACTACTTATGATGCAAATAAATGGCCCTTGTAACTGACACATTATCATGTATGACATTACTAGATTGTTAATACTGATGCGTCAATTTAAGCAGCATTGATGTTTTGCAACTAGTTGAGGTAGAACTAGTTTAACAACATTTTGTACAATAAAAAAAATATTTTTGTCCAGTGGTTCACAACCTCTGTGGAGACCTGAGGTGATTAATGGGGTGGAAAAAATGAAAATAAGAAGCAGTGCTACATACATTTTTCTGGACTTTTCTGTCATCTTAATATTTTGGGTGAAATATTGGATAATTGTTCCTTCCTGGGCTTCAAACAGTGATTTGAATGAAAGCGTTTGAGACATTTTTCAGGGAAGATGTCTGACACCTAATTTACATCTGAAATGTGACAAGGAACCCAGTTAGACATAATTTTTTTGAAAAGGGTCTCAAGTCTAAAATGTTGGGAACTTCTTATCTAAATTTTAACATCCTTATCAAATGATTTTTATTTTAAATCTTAAATTGCAAAGTAACTGCAGCTGTTCATAAAATGTGCAATATTTACTTTTTAAATGTATGGTAGAAGTATAATGTGACATAAAACACTACAAGAAATTTAAAAATGTACAGAACGGCTTAGGTAAATTAACTTTCCACCACTGATGAGAGAGGAGGTAATCAAGCTTCCACACCACACAAACTGGAAAAGTGCGCAAAATGCCTCCTCTACATCTGTAATTGCATGTTTTCTCCCCACATACCTGTAATTACACTCTGCCTACCACTCATCTCTCTCTCTGAGGCAACACTCACGCTAACCATAATGAAGCATGGCTCTAATGATTTACAACGGCTTAGTATTAACACACGCAGCAACAGCTACAGACATTACCAGTGACAGTGAAATTATATCTTTATCAAGCCAATCCAAATTAAATGCGATGAAGAAAAACACATATTCAAAGAGGAATTTTGTGTTAGGCAACGTCTTTGTCTTCGCAGGGCTCAATATTTGAAGAGATCAACAGTATTAGGCAACGGTGTAATGCCAGCACAGGCATACACGGTGAACGCCTCCGGTGAGTTCTCTTTGAGCTTCACCTCAGACCGACAAATATGTAATGGAAAAGTGTTTGTCCTTTGATTTATTTACAGTTGTCCTGACTGACTGACTGCATGTGCCTCCCAAGGACAGAACTTTCAGGAGAGAAAAGCATGCGTACGTGGACTCATTTGCATAAGTAGGCCATTGGTTCCTAATGGAGGCGTTTTGTTCAGGCGTTAACAAGGTGTCTCGCTGGGGCTCTCGTTCATTCTCTCGTTCATTCGTTCCTTCCTGTCGTCCGCCGACTCTGACGTCCAGGCAATCAGCGCTGCATTTGGGCTCTCTCTTTGTGTGATTTACGACCTCCCAGATTCATTTAAAAGCCATTGTTCTCCTCTGACGGATACCACGGCCCCCTCTGCTTCCACACTCTCGCTTGCGGACCGCACACACACGCACTCGCACACACTTTTACACAGCCGCCGCTTACTTTATCTCTCACTCACTCACCCACTTGCTCAATCACTCAGCACACACACACACACACAGTGCCCATCTATCATGGAGCGATGCAGGGGGAGATTGTTATCCCGGTAACCGTATTAACCCACAGATCCCCGACACTGGCTGATCGAGGAGTGAATTAAGATGGAGGGAGAGGAAGAGAGAGGAGTGATGGAGGAGAGGAGAGGGAATAGAAATTAAGAAAACAAAGTAAAAGACAACCAACATGTGACACATTTGTCCTCATTCATGATTTTCATTCATATTTGTCAACCTCAAGATGATGAAAAGACGGCTAAAAGTCTCCCGCTTCCTCTCCTCGCTTGTTTTGCTGTCTGTCGGCGAGGCGTCTGTAAATGCATCAGGACACACCTGCGCTTGATTAAGTGTGTTTAGACTGTAGATGGAAGGAGGAGGAGGAGGAGGAGGAGGGGGCAATTTAGAGAGCAGAGGTTTTATGAGAGTAATCATCTCCAATAAGGCCTGCTTGGGAATCTCGAGCCCCCGCCCTGCACACACACACACACACACACGCACACACACACACACGTGCGCGTTTTGCACCTTCCAACCCTCTCACACTCTCACACAGAGATTTTTAATGCCTCTGTGTTCATTCTGGGCTTTAATAAGAGCCAACTACATTTTAATCTCATTCCTCATAAGTGGACAACTTGTATTAATTCTCTGAGATGAGGACAAGTTGGCCTCCCACAAAGCAGCTTGTATTGAGTTACAGCCTCCGCTTTGCGTTTGTGCGGGAGATTAACTTCTCTCTCTGAGTTCATATTTTCATCTGGGCCTGACTGCAGCCAGAGGGAGGGTGATGCAGGAGGGGGAAAAAATACAGAGAGGGGGGACATGGGGGGGTGCAGCCTTGGAAAAGACATAATGCTGTTACATCATTTAATGACATTAACTCATGTGCACACAATGAACACACAAACATACGGAAAGTAGGGAATACTGCAAGGTCTTCAAACCAGGTCAGTTCATGTAAAAAGTGAATGATGCTGTCAAACAGTTACATGAGCCAAGCGCACACCTCCATCCCCAGAAGCGAAGAAGTGTAAAGATGAACATATGGATGAAGGAAGGAGGAGCGTGGAGTCCTGCTCCTCCTTTTTACCTTACCTTTTACTTTACCACCAGAGTTGTAACAACTACTCTGCAGCCAAGTTTAGTCTGAAAGTTAAGTACCAGCTTGGGCGTTATGACAACAGGAACTTTCCCAGCGGCCCAAGAACTGTTAGAAGAACTCAGGACCTTTACCTGTGTTTCAGCAGGAGGAGTTGGGACCAAATATACTTTCCAAAACCGCGACCACAACTACAACGTGTGTGCTTCACTCGAAAAAACAAAGAAGTGGTATATTTTTGGTAGGAGTAACTTCACGGAAAGTTGCTCTTACAGGAAAGCCTTAATGATGCATTTATTTATTTCTGACGTTTACATTTTCATAGTTAGGGTTAGACATTTTGTGCTAATATTAGGACCAGGGGAACTTGCAGGTGACACACCCATTCTTCTCATTAAGTTAAATCTAGTCAGGTGACGCAGTTTAAAGTGTAAGACAAACACCACAAGACAAACACAGGACTTTATCCCTGAGGAGAGCAGGGTTAAATCCAAAAGTCACTGTTCATAACTTAAATGACATTATGAATTATACTTAGGTAGTGTAATCTTTTCCTAAACCTAACCAAGTAGTTTTGTTGCCAAAACCTTACCAACCTGTAATTACATGTTCAGGTCACCTAAGCATTGATGTCGACGAAGGTCCCCTGACTATTGACCTGCTTTCCTTAGAAGTTGATGGAAAGGATTTTCATATCACCTGCATGGAAAAATTGGACTTTGATGTACTGCATGAAATTTGAAAATGTAAAGTTATTTTTCAACAGATTGACACAACCAGGTTTGGAATGTGCAAAAGAGTCTAGCTGAGATCCTTTGGTTCTAAAGTTCCTGGATCTATTTGGTCAAATAAGATCATTACAAATCATGTCTCCTTATTATCTCCAGTTTGTTAAGCAGGAGAGTTAAGGTTACACTGACCAGCTCCAGCTCCACTGACATAAATGAACAGTCATGAAAACAATCGCGCAAACTTTTCTTTCACCATCAGTTACAGTAAAACAAAGCTGCGTCTGACTCCCGGGGCTGTAACAGCATGTGCCAGCTAAAGTGTGTCGGGAAGACTGCCTGCAAAGATCCCGTAAGCACAGACCGTAGTCGTGCCGGGTTTAGGGTAAGTGGGATGTTGACAGCTTTTTGGACAGCTAGCACTCCGCTCTGACAGGCCAAGAGTTATTATCCAACCTGAGAGAGCCCAGTGGCACTGCTCAAACCCTCAAACATGCTCAGTTTCAAGTGTGCGTGTGTGTGTGTTTGAAGGCAGGCAGAGAGGGGCAGAGAGTCATCCAGTAGATTTACTGTGTCAGTAAGCAGCTGTGTTTGTCAGTGCTGGCCCGAGGCGTTTCAATGTTATCCAGTCTGTGTGATTATACACCATACGCTCCTCTCCTCCCAGTTTCTGCTCTCCTCATCCTCTTCTTTCTCGAAAGCCCAAAGAAACCGACAGTCATATTACCTGTGACACAGGCCAGGTTACGACCAGGACTGAGATTTATTATTCTAGAGCATAATCAAGAGGTTGTGACCTGAGAAAACATGTGATTTCTATTCCATTAGGAGAGACTGTGACATATGAACCACGTTGGATGGTTGTTCAACCAGAGCACTTGTCAAAGTTCTCACTGCAGGTGTTCAGGCTTGGTTTGGTCTGAAAGGATTACAGGGTGGAGGAGCTCCGTTAAGTACAGTTTTCTCTTTGTGTCTGGCTCTCTCTTTCTGTGTGTGTGTGTGTGTGGAGAGGTCGGAGAGAGTGAGAGAGACAGTATTACAGTGAACGCATGCCAAACTGTGTGTGTATAGCCGTGTGTGTCATATTTGAGGCAGTGTCTCTTTTACTTTTTCATTGTTTCTCTGTCTCTCTGTGTTTGTGTGTGTCTGAAATGATAGAATTAAACGCCGCTCTCACCCCATCCGTCACTCCTCACCTCATACGATCTTAAAGTGAAAATCCATCTCTCTCTTCCAGCTGAATCACACTGCACCTCCCTCCCGTCCCCTCGGACTTTCCCCTAACGGTAACTTCTCTCTCAGGTCTCATTTATCCGCGAGCACCACTAATGCCGTGGGGGATTCACACTAGTGTTCGGTACATCAGCTGGGGGAGTGATGTCACCTTGAACCTCGAAATGTATTATTCTTTATCAATCTGTTAATTCTTCTTTGCAAACACACACCTCCGCAGGGCAGCTGTGGTGTGGGATGCTGGTTGTGCTGATAGCATAAAAAGTTGCTCTGCTGCTGCACATTGCGAGTCGCGACTTAAAAAAGCACCAGCTACTGTAAATACATGTTACGCAATGTAAATGTGTGCATATGTGTTTGCGAAACTGCATGAAGTATCAAGGCCTGCTCTATCAAGGTGCAACATTCACATCAAAACTAAATGGTAGAGGAATGGTGTGCTCCAATATGTGAACTTGTGACACAGGGTTATTATGACATTAAAATGAAACTTGAGCGCAGACCAAGCACGACAGGGACTGGCAGAAACATGGTGCCAGCTTGCAGAGCTCTGAGAGGGCCTCGAGGGTCTCTGGGGTCGCACTGCAGCACTGCCCGGCTTGCTGACAAGCAGAGAGAGGTCGCATTCACCAGGTTCGTCTCAGCTGCTTGTCCTGGGGCTCCGCAAGATGTACTTATACGTATAAGTAACAAACTAACTGGTTGAGTCAGTTGTAGACCAGCATCTCCCATAAGATCACGTCTCATCTACAGAACAAAATCATTGTTTTTATTGAAGTAGTCTGGTGGATTTGAAGAGAGCACAGATGGAGGCAACAGCTTCAGTTCCCACATATTGCAGCATTTGAGGTTACTCATCGCACTCAAGTTACATTTGTTACATTTTCTTTATAATTTTATCTCGGCTGTCATGTAAAACAGGGTCATGATAAATAATCACAAGGGTGGCTGTTGTCATGAGATGTGATGTGACATCAGTTTCACACAATACAAAGCACTTTCTGTGCCAAGAACAACAGTCGGAGAAAAATATTGACGTGCAAATGAATTGTACAAAAAAACGCCCCCAGGCTTTTACTGTTATCCTGTATATGACAACACATTACTCACAGTCCATTACTGACACGTAATAAAACACGTAATATGTACGTCAAACATTTTTGGGTTCAATCATCTTAACTTTCTCCGAAGCAAATGGACTAGTATTACCCTAAAATCAATCCCAGTTTTATCACTTTCTCATTAGTTCTTTTTAAATACATGAAAAGTAAAACAAAACTGGGTAAGAAATAAGTGACATTATCTCCCCCATCAGCATGTTTTTTATTGTCTGAATGTTAAACCCAAACTTTTTCATGGCGAACATGTGTATGCATGTATGTATGTGTGTGTGTGTGTGTGTGTGTGTGTGTGTGTGTGTGTGTGTGTGTGTGTGTGTGTGTGTGTGTGTGT
>OMLP01018381.1:17140-28625 GCA_900302685.1 Spondyliosoma cantharus | reverse complement strand
TGCAGTCTTACTAAAAAAACACGCATCTACCTCTGTTCACACATCTTGGCCTCCCTTCCCCCCAGCTAGATAAACAGCCCGGTGTCTGCCTTGCTGTGGGAACAGTCAGAGGGGTCCAGGAGTGTGTGTGTTGCCCTGCACACCTCCGCACTCAGAGTCAGAGTCAGAGTGTCCCGGCCTCCAAGCTGCATGACTCCTTTGTGGGCTGACAGACACTGACAGACAGGGAGAAACAGGCGGTAAGGGTTAACTGTTAACTGTTTCTTTCCCAGTTTAGTGCTGCAGGTGACAGAGGGATCATGATATCAACAAGTGACACAATTCCTCATCTTTGCGCCCCCCCTTCGCTTTCTGTCGGGAGCGCTTTGTTTTCCGTCATTCGCCGATTGATTTGTTTTATTCTTCTCACCTTCAACACATTAATATTTACATTCAACCGGGACACCCTGATTGAGCCGCACTGTGAGCAAGGCGTTACCAGAGCCTGTGATGTGGGATTGGCACAAGATGTTTCACATATGTCAGCATGGAAAAAGGTGTTGCATTGCTGTACTCGTGATGATTGTTTGCAGTGGAGGTTTGAGTTTAACCACCTGTCGCCTGCAGCTCCTCACCGACCTGTTTGCTGTGGCCGCTTCTATTGTTACCACTGCAATAATTCAACTAATTTGCCAACAAAAACAAAAGTGTGAACATATCTATCAATTGCTGAGTCGACAAACAAGAAGTTCTTAGTCAGTCACTAACCCTGATGGCTTCAAGTAGTTCGCCGTTTCAAAGCTTTTAATCTGAAGCAGCAAAAACAGGAAATGGGAGGGCAGATCATAAGAGGCTGCTTCTTAAAGAGGAATATTTACATGTCTGTATGTAAATGGTTCATATTAAAAACAAGTTTGGGAATCGGTCCAGCAGATCGCCTCAGCTGGCAGCTGCGACACAGCTGCAGTGGCTGCAGTGAATCCTTTGGGGCAACTACGACTGTCAAATTAACGTCCAGTAAAAGTGCTTGTTTTTGCCACTGACAGGCTGAGGTTGTTATCTTAAGTCTCCAGCAACATTACAGAAACAATTCCTACGGATTGATAAATGTTGAGATCCTTTTTGTAACCTGAAACACGAGTCTCATTCTAGGAGAAGTCTCCAGCACTGAAAATTTGGCAAGGTGAGTTGTTACAGTTGTTGCTTAATCTGGACGGTCAAAATCAGTTCGGTCACTTTGGAAATAAATTTGTGCTCTCAAGGTGAAATCTCTTCTCTCCAACTCTGACTCCCGTTCTCCATGAGCGAGACTTGTGTTTCTGGTTACAAAAACAGAAAGGTCAAATAATTTCCATAATGTTGTCAGACACTTTGAATAACAACCTCAGCCTGTCAGTCTGGACGTAAGTTTGACAGAGTCGCCTTAAAGGATTACCTTGCAGCCGTTTGCATTCCAAGACTTTTACTAAGTGTGAATCATTCACACACCAAAAACAAATATAGGACCCACGTTTAAAATACTGGAATTCCCCTTTCAAAAAAAGTAAGACCAGGGTAAGATCATATAATGAAAGTGAAACAAGCAAGACTTTTAATAATTACTCTCCTGTCTCCTGACCACATCAGCTAAGGGCGACAGCTTAGCCAGTTGAGGGTGGAGACCGTTCTTTGGCCTCGCTCCCAAGCAGAACTATAATATTGCAGGTCAGCTGGGTTATCCCCTGTTGCTGGGGTGCAAGGGGTAGTGCATATGAGAACAGAATGATCAGGCTCAAGTGCACTGTTCTGGCTATAATAGTGAAAATAGCTCCCAGCGTTTAATTCTGACGAATACCTGCGCTAACTGTTCTGCAAGACAGCCGAGTCTTGCTAGACATGATACAGCATGTTACTTCACAAATTGGGGAAAACATTCAAATAAGGAACAGCTGTGCTGAGGACAGACCTATTCACCAATGGAAGAGGTGCCCAGTTATACTGGTCACAAACAATAGAACATCAAGTTTATACGATCAGCATTTCATGGTGGCGACACAAAACCAGATTAATGCAGCTCTGATAATCTGTGTGAAGAAGCAAGAAACGCTCATGATTTTTATAGAGAAAACAATAATAATAGCTGTTTCTATCAAAAATATACATTGTGATGGACATCATACTTGTTTTTTGTCAGTTTGTGCATTCTTGGATACGTGTTATTTATGTGTTTGTTGCAGAGACTGAAAGAGACAGACTGACAGATAGACAGACAGACAGACAGACAGTGAGATAAGTAGGCCATGACTCTGAATGGTGGCAGTGTCATGTCTTTGATGTCAGTGTCCATGTCCCACACGCCTGACTGGTCAGTTCCAAACAAACCAGCAGGAGCCCAGTTCAACACTTTGAGCACGCAAAGTCAGGGCGAAACTTAGCGGGGACAAGATGGTGCAGCTCATGTTTCGTTGTGAACGAGCTGAACAGATCCCAGTGATATGAAATTATCCATTTAAGCTCTGTGCTGAAAAAAATATCAAACTTGATCTACTTTTTACTAATACATTAGACAATAAAGTGTTGATCTAAATTATCAGAAGTAGTCACTAAACCTTTGCAGACAAATTTAGCATGTTTCAATAAACATCGCAGGTCACAGAGGAGCTTTAATGATGTGATAGCATTTTATTCATGTATCGTTTTTATGATGGTGCATCCTCAGTTCCTGTTTTTATTGATTGTTTTGTATGTGTGTGTAAAGCCTAATTGATCGATTAAATGATGCTTCCCCTTTCTGCCACTTAAAATCACATTTGATTTGATAATTATGTTTGTATATTTTTTCTAAAACATTTAGCTTAATCATACATTACTTGTATATCATATTCAAGAGGAAAAAACAAACTGAGCAAAATTACCTCTTGAGACTTCTTGTTCAAACGCGTGCTCACACACACACACACACACACACACACACACGATGCAGGCCTCTCAAGGCATGATGTTTACAAATGTAGCTCCCCAGCGACCGAGCTTGCTGGGGTAATAAGACGTAAACAAAACAGTAGTCTACGGGGATGTTTACACGCTTATAACCCAACATGGGTTATATGCAAGGCAGGATATGCATGCACGCTGCAGAAATACACTGTGCATATGTTTCAAAAACACACACACGCAGCCACAACCCACTCCAAAGGGACAATTTGCCATTACGCAGTTTAAACAAAACTCCAGCAGGGTGCACATTTAGTGTCTCCTGGGATAACACGTGAAGTTTGAACAAATTAGGGATAGAGGAAAATTGGAGAAAGACGGAGAGGAGGAATTAAAAAGTGGGAAGGATGGAGGAGAAGGTATAAAAAATGACCATGGCCGCAGTAGCTGCATCACATAAACACACAGAGGTGTACACTCTCTGCCCAAATCAATACTCAATGCACGCTGTGCCTTTTTGTGCTGAGGCCAGAAGACAAGATGATGTATTCAAAGGCAAAGTTACCCGTGTGGTGTTGATTGAAGTCACAACTAGCTGTGTGTGTACATCACATGCATGTGCTTTTTACACCCTGCATATCTGTGTGCACGTATGTAATCGACATAAGCACGCCCACAGGTGCACGTGGGAGCAGCGCGTCGACTACATAAGCGCTATTTGGGGAGACTGCTTAGGCAGCACAGCGCAGCACATTTTCTGTGTCAGTCGTCCTGGTGAAATAAGGTTTATGGAGGGGTGTGGTACAACAAGGTGAGGCCCAGAACAATGATTGTTTGTTTGTTGTTGTTTTATTGGCAGTGATAATTGCTCCCCCTCCCCTTTTAAGGATGCCTCCAGATACACAGGCGAGCATGCCGGCACACACATGCACACACTTACATACCCACAGGAATGCGTCCACACTCCTGCAGGCATGTGCGCTTGCACACACAAATGCAGACACATGCATTCCGGTTTAATGAAAATTTCCACACGTGCATCTCTACAGATTGACTCAATCTAATTTTAAAAAAGATGATTTCTTTTTTTTTTAAAGATCATGGAAGTTTGTCAGATCGGGACTGGTGCCGCTGTCTTGATTTTGTTAATTTTTCTGTACTAGCATAACTACTGCACTGCCATGTTATATAAATACTTCAGCGTGCCCAATTTTACTTTCCTGGAAACTATAACAGCATAGGAAGAACTGTTTCTTTTCTTAGTATGCCATACTGTATCCAATGACTCAATCAACATGAACTTTCTAAAATTTCACACAGTCCTATAGGAGCTAAATAAAATGTTTGTACTGAAACAAAACAGCAGGAGCTACTGCAATCAATTTTGACTGGAGATGAAGCCTGAACGTCCATGAATTCTCCTGTTCTTAAAACCGCATCGGGATCTCTTCACGACTCCCCTTCTCAGCGCACAAACATAGGCTGGGAGTGTTTTCCGAGGCATAGGTAAAGACAGGCAGGCTCCAGAGCATAATTGAACATGTAGCTACACCACCACAGGGAGTTGGCAGCGCCTGGGGAGAAGACTTGGCTCCCCCAGAGAGGCCTGGAGCCTAACCAGGCCATGCTGTGCCAGGCACCGAAACAGAATCACAGCGCCCCCTCTCCCCTTCAACCACCACCTTCGTCTCTGCTCTCCAACTCCTTCAAACAACACCCCTCCGCTCTGTTTCCTCTCTTTTGACGCATCATTTTTCAGATTTTTTGTTTCGTCTACAAGCCCTTCGACCGCTTACGTCCTACTTCTATCCTGACTTCTTCTGAAAAGTGGGTGGACACCAAAACAAACACACAAAATTATGTTACAGCAGTTTTCAAAGTTCCCCATAAAATTTCCTTTGGCCCTCTGCCAGATCCCAGTCAGGTAGTCAGGTGTGTGTGAGTAAGTGTGAGAACCATGTTCTGTCTTGTCTGATCAGAAGTGCTGTCAAACCTCCTCTTTCACCTCCGCATGACACCCCTTCGCTGCTATAAAATTCTGCCGATAAAAATTAAATATAAGCGTACGAAAACATTTATTCAGTGTCCAGCGATATACAGATAGCGCTTGTATAAAGACTCTCTTGCATGTTCACATATAAACCAACACGCACGCACGCAGCAGCAGATATACAAACATACATATACACAGAAAGCTCTGGCAGGCTTTTCCTGTCAAGCCGTGGTCAGTAGGGAGAAAAAGGAGGGTAGGTCTAATTTGGGATACAGTGTCTAACCATAACAGCAAGTCAAACAACATCACATACACACTAGAACACTTTGGGTTTTCTAGTAACTAAGGGTTCACGTCCTCTGTGCCCAACCATAAAAGTAGAACAGATAAGACTTCAGATGCCAGATGTTCTTTTTCGGTACGTTGAGGGTGTGTAGAATATGTTTATTTGTAATATTTTGTGCACCCATGTAATTGATGTATGTGCGCGCACATGTTATGCCAACATCAGGCTGGTATTTACACTTCCCTTCCCCTGTACAGTGTGCTCTTTCACGGGCTCTCTTTGAAGAGTCTTACGTAAACAGGCTTCTCTGGCATTGACCCAACCTTACCCAACCCTGACCACACCAGAGGCCAAGGGTCGAAAGGGAAAAGAGTACTGTATGTGTGGGATAACGCATGGAGCTAAATATTCAAATGTCTGAGCATCCGCCAATGGCAATTTTTTTTTACTTTGTACGTGACACAAGACAGCAACAAAATGGAAAGACGGAGAGAACAGAGAGCGAGCAGATGCCAGAGATTGAACCCAAAACATTGCCAGGACAGGGCAGGACATGGCATGTACCCCGCTCCGCTGTGCCACCTGGACACTCCCCTCACAGGCAAGTTAAATCAACACCTGCCGTCTAAATGTTGTCCTTCCTTACATCTCCGCTTTCCCTCTTTGTTTTGATTGGTCTAGTATTTCTCCCTCTGTTCTGCGAGGCTGTGTAATGAGGCCCAGACTGTAATTGGGCCAGTCGTGTTATTTTAGGGTAGGAGCACAAAGTAATTACCCTCCCTCTGCTGTACTGTACTCCCAGGAAGACGGAGCGGGAGAGAGTAAGAGACACAGGAAGACAGATTTGTTGAGTACAAAACATCTTTTTACCATATTATTGAATAAGGATCCGTATTTTTGAACCTACAGTTGACTATAGTATAATCTTTCAAGTACTTGGATATTTGGATGGATGACAGGCTCTCCTTCATGCCATTTTTATGCCAAAATTAGCACACATATGTGGCTTTTTAACCTTTAAACCTTTTATAATCTGTTTACTAGGAAAATATGAGCATCTAATAACCATGTTACCACTTAACCTAATTGTTTCTTTCTGGCTGCTCACACTGGGCTAACAATAGGTGACATTGACTCTGGGAGGGACAGAAGCATGGCGGATACATGTAGAAAAAGGCTCAAAACAATGAGTTGCTCACACAAGTGTTAGAAAAGAATCCACCAAACCACAAATGCAAATATAAGTTTCAGGACATGGTGTGGGTCCGTCTGGAAAATTGTATGAACAGGCAGAGTGAATGAATGAATGAATGAATGAATGAATGAATGAATGAATGACTAAATCAATTTAATTTTAGTAGTCAAGTTGGAAGACAACACTTGTCATTTCTTCTTCTTCTGTTATATCTCGACGCCTCACAGTGGAATCACTGCACATGTCAGAAAGTTTTATTCTTACTGGGTCAGTTTACATAGCATTCATTAAAACAGTTAAGTTGGGTTCTGTAATCAGAATTCTTCTAATGTGATTGGAAAAATAATGTCCATTTAAACTGTTAATTCCATCATCTGGTTTCCTGGTCTTCATTTAGCCTAAGGAAACAACAGTGATGGTTACTGGTTAAACTCAACATATCTGTGCAATCTCCTATCAATGAGCAACATCTGTGATTACTGCTCAACTGGATGGCTGCCCTGTTAGGTAGAAAGGATTTGCTCAGGTCTGCTCAGCCTGATAATGGACTAACCTCCAGAACTCACTTCTCTTTCTCCTAAAATGGATTTTTTCTTTGATCTATGAGTTGTCCCTTGTTGTTTTTTTAACATGCTCCATTATTTTTAACTGTCCCTTGTCTGGTTTTAACATGCTTTAATTCCTAACTTTTGTAACTTTTCAATGTCATGTTATCTTGGCCAGATACTTGACAAATAGATTCTAACTCAAAGGACAACCCGGTTACATAAAGGTTAAAATGAAAAACACTCTCCTGCTGCCATAAGATGGGAAGTTGCCTGGCAGCTTCAACATTCTGACAGATTGTGAAACACCACCCATTCTTTTACTTCTGCATCTGCTGCATCCTGTTGATGAACTTTCCTTAGACAACGTGACTGTGACTTGCGCTCAAATAAGCTCTTAAAAACATTAACAAAAAAGGAGAAAGCTGGAAACGCAACTCTTACAATTGCATTGATTCAGCACATCGAAAGCATGACACTGTGGAAAAGCCACTATGCACGTGCACTTGCTCGGATCATGACTAAGCTAAAGTCTACGATGCCGTAGCGCTGAAACTCATCATAAAAAGAGGTCTAAAGGTTGTTTGCTGACCTCCACATATTAGACAGATATTTCAAGAAGGTTATGACAGCATCTCAGACAAGTTTGGCAGATCTATATATAGGTCACGAAACACAGTATTTGAACTTTTAATCCTTAAGACTTCAGTCCTTTTGGATTTGGCAATACTCGTGTTCCCCAAGGTGACAGCCGGGGCAGTTTAATGTCACGAGTCCCAGAATTCTGTGTAGCTACCTTGTCAGAAACACAACATAAGAATCCATCATGAACAACGGTAATCTGATTTAAAGCGGCACACGGTGCAAGTTGTTTTCACACCAACTAGAGTTTAAAACTGTGGCTCTTCATCTCACATCAACAATATCCCATGGGATGAATAAAGCGCTTATCTTGTCTCACTGTGGTTGCTTGATTTTGTTCTGTTACTCCCTGTAATACCCTGGAGTTTTGCCAGTAGAGTGCTTGTTAGCAGCAGTTGGAATTGTTTGGTTTACATTAGCAGTCCTAGGTCGGACAGTTTTTTAAAAAGTATCAATGCAGCATATATACCATTTATTTTATTCCACGCAGTCTTCTACCTTGTTAAAATATGTTTCCTAAATTACCCACAGTGCACCTTGACGATTCGTCTTGGTCAGAGACTCAGGTTTGTTATGCCAGTAGAAGCTTATGTAGCATTGGGTAACTAGCCTCACCCGGGATAAGGAGCAAGGCTACAGAGGTTTGATCTCACTTCCTCCTAACTTCTTTCTCACTTCACAGCCCTTGATCATTCTCCTCTTCAAATTTGTAGCCTTCCACTTCAACCACTGCTTACTTGGGGGAAACTTGAACACTGATTTTGCCAGACTTTTTTCGCCCCCACACCTGCAAACAGATGTCGTTGTGTGAAATCAGTAGAGTTTCCCTGTAATACTGCTCTGACATGGCTGTATAGAGTCAACAGATACCAGTGAGACAAAACTACAGACAGTAATGTTGGATGATGTACATGCATCATTTCTTGTGAATCACTTATGTTTGTCAAGGTAATCTGAAGGCGATCTTGCATGAAAATCTTAAATATTATTTTTATCATTATTATTATTATTATGCAAAGACCGACCCCTGCAAGAACAGAACTAAGCAGCAAGTTGCACAAAGCAGCCACCAACTGCGAAGAGTGTTTCTGCTTGCAGAGTGCTGCAAGTTCAAAATTGTGCGCAAGGACTCAAACTGTGCAAGTGCCAGTTGATATCAATGCGCGTGACATGATTTAAATTGCTCATGAGCATGTGTTATGGCAAAAACGACATAAGATCTGACGCCATAGAAAACTAACCATTCAATTAAGAGAACGCCAAACACTCATGTCTGAGATGTGAACAGTCAGTCAGGCCCTCCTACAGTCCGAATGCGCTTTGTGTAATCTTGGCAGTAGTAACTTTGGATGATAAGAGCCAATGAGGTAATGATTTACCACACCAAGATTTCCTGTCCTTCTGGTGCTAAAAGGTGATGTCATCACGGATATTAGCGGCATGCACACCAACATCACGTCTTTTACAAGGGGTTATATGTGCTGTGTTGTACTGTGTGCAAGCAAGTGTCAAGGAGACTAATCCTTTATCAGATAAGATTAAACTGTGCCAAACATGTGGTCCTGCAGACTGCATGACCACATGACTGCACACACACTTACGCATGCTTAAACAGAGATTTAAATACATCCACACCTCCTAATCATTGAGGATTTAATATGTAAGTCTATCAGAGTCTGAACTGAACCATTCAGGCCCACATGGATTAAAAAAAACAATGACTGTGTGTGAAGTGATCATTTTTATTTATCAGTTGATCTATTCTTTTCAATAAAGTTGGTACTTTTTTGGTAAATTTAATTTAGCTATTTAAAAGTTGCTGTTGTTTCCACTGACAGTGATTCTGTCTTTTTGCCCGAACACCCACTTTCTTGCGCAACAAATGTAATATTTCAAGTTGTGTTAAATTCCCATTTCCTTTACATCGTCTTGTGTTCAGGCTATTCTATTTCATTATGTGATGAATCAAAGACACGGTTAACCTGCAATCCACAGCGTGACACACACTAGGCTGCCATTTATCGGAACTGAAAGGAGGGAGGACCGTGTCTGCTGCCTCTACTCATCTTCTTTTTCATCTCTCCTGCTAACCTCTTCCTCATTCTGACCCTGAGTCACTTGGAGACTGAAGGACAGTTAACGACTGTTACGACATCGAAACTCGATGCCGGTGGCCCTCACATCATAGTTTCAGTGGAAAAATTTTGAGAAATTCACTCAGCGCCTTTTTTTTTTTTGTTCCAGGCAGCTCTCGCAGGCCAGGCACAGGACGAGTGGTCACGTTGTCAGAACCAGAACAGGGAAGAAGCGTGTGAACTAATGGAAAGAATGACCAAGCATTAATAGTTTGATGAGCGAGGGACAGAAGAGGAAAAGAGAGCTAGAGGAGAGGTCAGTAGAGTGACCAGCTTATAAATAAACAGCAGGAAGAGGATGGCTCGGCGCAATCTGGCCCTAACCAGTTTTAAAAGACCTCAGAATAACATCAGTGAACATTTTGCATTGGCATTTTGCATATGTTGTTGGCACTATACAGCCTACGTAACTCATTATAAGGAACTCTGCTGATGCAAACTTAGCAGTGTAAAAAAAACAAACAAATGGGGACACATGCACATCAGCCACTTTTTAAAATCTAAAATAGCACCAACAAATGAGCAGAAATACGAACACCGTTAACTTACACAGCCTCATGTTGTCCTTCCTGCGTTTCAGCTATATCACAGCCACATGAGGTGGAAGAGGTCAAGAATTAGACCTGTGTGTCTGTGTGTGACTTTGCATGTGTGTGTGTGACAAAGACAAAGAAATCTAAGTGATTTTGCGTGTATTAAGAGTGTATATGTTTAAAATGTACCTTAAACACATGCACTGGTATAGCAGCTCAGTTGGTAGAGACTGCGCCCCGTGTCCAGAGGCTGTATCCTTTCTGCAGCAGCCCAGGGCCTGAATCTGACCTGTGGCCCTTTGCTGCGTGTCATCCCCCCTCTCTCTTATCCCTTCTCCTGTCCCTCTTCAGCTGTACTGTCACGATAAAACCATGAAAAAGTCCCTAAAGATAGATTCTTATCTGTGATCATCTATTTAGGTTTCTTGGATAAACTGTTATCATTCAATAATATGTAGTTTAGCTTTGGCAACATGTAACTTAAACATTTGTGCCAGTGAAGCATATTTGAATCTGAATTTGAATTTGAGAACATTTTATTTTTACACTTGTGCTGATGTTCAGAACAAACAAAAGATAAACAAAAATACATTATAGTATGTAAAAAGGGACAGATTTAAATCAAGTTTAACTGTAGAACCATGAAAAAATAAATAAACAAATAAATAAAAAACCTGAATAAATACAAGAAAATCAGAAATTTTCATTAAAAATGAACATATAAATATAAGGTTAGATCCTTAAAACCAAACGAATAGAAAACTATTCTAAATCTCAAGCCACTAAATAATCAATCAAGCTAAATGTACCAATGACTAAATGAATCAACACATCCAGATTCTAATATCCTCTGTCACATCAGAGACTATAGAGCTGAATTAAATGCACATGTGCAAAATAATTCAGATATATTGTTCAAACTGCTCAGAGCTGCTCAGATTGGATTTTACAACAGAGGCTGTTAATTTTAGGTGATTGTGTACCTCAGCAAAAAGTTTTATTGAAATCCGTTTTTTCACATATGAGAGGATCTGCCCCACATTCAGGCTCACACGGTTCCTTTCCATTGCATGAAAGAACAGAGGAGTAGAGGAGGAAGGCCTTCTTTCAGTTCCCCTTAAATAAACAGGGTCTTTAGAATGCGTATGTGTGTGCATGCGGGTCCAGGTATGCGTGTGTGTGTGTGTGTGTGTGTGTGTGTGTGTGTGTGTGTGTGTGCATGTGTGCAAGCACAAGGCCAGCATGCGTGGGGCTATAAGGGTGG
>OMLP01018374.1:6317-20162 GCA_900302685.1 Spondyliosoma cantharus | reverse complement strand
GAACAAACTAACATTATTCAGACACACTAACCATTCTGAAACGTCCTGCTGCAGCCACAGAGTCTGTGTTTCTTCAGCAGCTTCTCCTTCTGGGTCTGATTCTGGGTCAAACTGGTACGGTTGAACGAAAGCATCTCCGCGAGCCACAGTGACACATCCACCGTAAACATTAGCGCATGCTACCGGCTAGCATAAGAGGCATCGTCTCCCTGAGAGGGGCAGGTAGCAGGCAAGGCTCTCCAAGTAGGCGTCGACAGACGGAGCTCATTAGCATTTAAAGGTGCAGGCACAGAAACAGCTGCTCTCAGGAGAGCTCAGCAGAGCTCATTTGAGCAACTTTTAGACAGCTGAAATTCAGGACCATGGATGGGTTTGGGGCAATGCATATCGATTACAGTGTTGTTGGACCTTTGACAGCTGTGTAAAATTGATGAAAAACAGTATAATGTGAGACATTTAAATGATGCTCTGAAGCAAAGATGTCTCATTTTGTTTTGTTAAATACCCGTCACCTTGACTCCTCTCACCTTGTGTCTCCTCCTCAGAATCAAGGATCAAGCAGGGGAAGGAGAGGAGGGGCATGTAGGCTTTTTGCTGGCCCAGTGGGCGTTTTTACACAGAGGTGGCATATTGGTGGCCTGTTTTGGGCCGCCAATATGCCTCCTTGGAGGGTACACTTATTTCCGCCTCCATTTCTATGTAAACACGAGGCGTAAATGTGCCGGCCTCTGCATGAGATGGGTGGAGGTGACGATGACCTGCACTGTTGTGCGGGCCACCGCCGGGGAGTTTTAAGACCAGGAAACAGCTGATCACAGCGGTCACTTCATCTGCGGACGTCAACATGAACAACTGGAAAGCCGCTGAGATCCAGGAGATGCTAGAGTCTCCTGGATCTCTGTAGCTGACAGCCGGCGGAGCTGTTTGGTTGAGTCCACTAGCTGTCAGCTAACTGTGAAGCAGCTGGAAAACTACGAACGGTCGCTACTTTCAAATTAAAAGCCCCCCGCTAAGAACCCAGTTCTAAACTCCAATGGGCTGCAATGTAAAGCTCTTATTTTGAAGACAAACTCGTTGTCACTGTTCACTGCCCAACTTCGTGCTTCACGTCACCTCACATGTTTACGTCGACCCCAGAGGAGGCCAAGTGGAGGCTTTTGGAAAAAGAGGAATATTATGCCTCGTTTTTACATAGGGAAGGCGGCGATTTGCCGGCCTTACATTGGAGCAAATGTGCCGCCTATGTGAAAGGGGCTACTGTCTCCAGTTTCCTCTCAGCATGTGGTGGACGAGATGTAGCCTCAAATAATCTCTCCTGTGTTCCAGGTTGCTTTTCTGTGTGCGTGAGAAAGTTCTTAATCCTCCAAAAATGATTTAGAGAAAAGTTTGATGGATTAAAGCAATTCACCTTTGCTTTTCATTTCACATCAAACACACTCAGTGACAAGAGGAAATCCCTGTTTTCAGAATCAAATGTAAATGTGTGAGAGATGTTTCACTCCCTCCTGTGAGGAGCCTGAAGAGGGTGTGATGTAACTGCTGTCTGGTTTGGGAAATAAAAATCAGAGAGTGGAAATAAGTGAACTATCGTATTGAACTATGGTAGCTACACTTCCTTTTTCAACCCAGTATTATTAATGTGTTAGCAGCGACACAACAACAGTGTTCTGTGTGTCGTCAGTGTGTGTTTGTGGATGGGAAATGAAAAGCTACCACACTGTACCTGTAAAATGGAACGCCTCCACCATTAAGTCAGGCTGCCTTAGCCACGCTGATCGCTAACAGGTGTGTACATCTGAATTTTTTGTTCAGGTATGCATTCTTTATTAACAAGCTTGAGAATGGGTTGCACTGAAGAACCAAACCCAAATCCCATCTTACCAGAGAGGCAGCTCACAGTGCAGGACTGCCATGTGTGGAAGTTCATATATTAGCACATGAGATTGTTTGTAATCTCTCCTCCCGAGATGATCCGGATGTCACATGTTTGAGTACTGCTGACTGCAGGAATGTCCACCAGAGCTGTTGCTCATTAACTGAATCTTCATTTTACCATCAACCATCTCCAAAGTTGTAATATTTGACATTCCACCCAGCCAGCCTCACATAGGCAGACCTCGTGTAACCACGTCAGCCCAGGGCATCTGGCTTCTTCACTAAAGTGCATTGTGGGTAACGAAGGAACCAGAAAAGCAACTAAAAAACTGTGATTCTGTATCTCTGGTTCTGCTGTATCGTCTTTGATCATTAGTTTAAAATTGACCTGGGGACCGCATTTAAAAACCTGGCACCTACATTACCCACAATGCAACTCAGTCACTGAGTGACATTCTACAGGGAATTGATCAGATTATAGACAGCTTCCTGTGGAGCAACAACAGGTTTTATACTACCTTTTCCACATGTGCAGTAGATCTCCCCTGTAACCCCTGTAAACACACTGTAATGGGTCAGATGTACCCTTTAATTAAAAGATATACAGACTGTCAGAAGTCCCCATCAGGAGGTCACATGTTTAGACCTGATTATCACTTCATCCAAATGATAGCTGATATATTCAGCCTCCATCCTTTTTTATTCTTTCTTTGACCTCAGCCATGTTGAGTGCAATCGTTTAAGTACATTTATGTTTAGATGCTGGATCACAAGTTAATAATCGTGTTAGCAGATTATATGTGATGTGACAATAATGGGCTGTTCTGTGGAGTCAGAACAGTGACAGAAAGTTGAAACTGAATATCAGTGACACTGAAAAATTACTGACATCATAAAAAATCCTGTAACTGAAAAAAGACACGCATGAAGGAAAAATCTTAAGATTGTCATAAAAAACACATAAAAATCAAAAGAAATATCAAATTATAACATTCACTGTCCCTGTTCTGGTCATTTTGTGTTCGAATCCTGTTAAAACTGAATGTTTTCTGTGTTATCTGAACTGTGCTGAAAGTGAAAAGTGGATGGGGAAAAATTGATGATGTGTGTAAGTGAGTTTTCACAGAGCTTCATGTTCTTCTCAATCCCCTGCTGCCCTCTGCTGGTATGGATCCTTCTGTACAACACAACAAGCCCAGTGTGCCCCACAATGCCTCCACATACGAGTGATTGAATTATGGATTCCTATTGGCTCCAAATTATGTCCACTCTCTAACTGTACTTCTGACTACATAATATGCACTAAAAAGAGAAAAAAGAGGCATCAGGAAAACATCTATATATGACAATTAATTACCATGACCATGATAGTATTGCATATTATATTATTACTGCACTGTAATGTTTGTGTTGTGTGTTTATTTGTGTGCTCCATGCTCCTTTTGTCACATCCACCGTGCATGCGTTCGGAGGTCTGCCCTTTACTCAGGATGTATTAAGGGGCGGGGTCAGAGGGTCAAGGGGAGGCCGGAGGTGAAGGCAACAGAGAGAGCTGCAGGAGAAGCCTCAGGGGTCAGAAGAGGGTCAGGGAAAAGGCTGCACTGCCCAGACGACCCTGCCAGGATCTACTCCAGCCTGATGTAACATATGGATACGTTTGCTCTGTCCACAGCTTTTATACTGGGTGATGTAAAGAACGTTACAACCACAAGGGTTCAGTGGTGAGGCTGTAGACTTTTTAAGTTGTGGACGGGTTCATGACAAATCATTTAGTGCACTGGTTTCAAACTTGGGGGTTGAGAGCCCCACAAAGGTTATTAAAAAGAAGAACTGCACACTGTTTCTGTGTTTCAAGTGTAAGTATATTTATATGGAGACAGAAGATAAGAGTGAAATGAAGTTAAAATCAGTTATTTGAAACGGCAGAAATCTCTTTGGGATGGTGGCCGACCCGTCCTTCCATCAGTGTTCGACGAGTTGGTAATGACAGTCGCTTTTCTTACAATAGGACCTCTAAAGTGTGTGTTTGTCGCTGGTGATGGAGGTGCCTTCGGGGTGCAGCTGAACTCTGCAAAAACTGACATATTTGATTATGTCATCATTTGCATTGAACCCCGGTCGGGAGCACCAGGCTCTTAGGTTTCATGAAGGAGTCTGGCAGTGAGGCGCAGGGTTAGGCCAACATTTCAGCAGAGCAGTGGACTATGAAAACCACACGGCTACTTATAACATGGAGGGAGATCTCATCGGATACTTGGTCATGATAGAACATGAGGCTCTGCAGAGCTTCTTGGCAGCGCTCCACAGCAGAGCCTGTCATTATGCACATAGTTTAATGATACAGTAAATCAAACACGAACAGAGATGGCTGTCAATCATTGTCTACAAACCCAATTTAAGAAAGTTTGTCCGTTGTGTGAAACAACAAGTAAAACAGAATGCAGTTTACCATCGACTGTTTCCTGTGCAGTAATCTCCTTTATGCATCATGTGTTGGACAATGTGGTGAACCTCACCTCATACTGCTTGTGATCGACTGAGCCTTTCGATGCTCCTTTCATACCCAGTCATGATCCTCTCACCCGTTAGCAGGTAACCTGTTCACCTGTGGAAAGATCCAAACAGGTGTTTCTGGAGCGTTAAACAACACTCAGTCTTCTGTTGCTCCTGTCATAACTTATTTAAAACCTGTTGCTGCCATCAAATTCACACAAATCAATGAAGTTGATAAAGTAAAACATTATAAATACTGACTTTGGCTTTGTTCAGTGTAAGTTTATGTCAGAACGGACAAGCACATTCTGTGTGATCTGTTTGGAATCAGGGCTGTCGCTCACCCTGCATTCTCTGAACAGCAGTCATTCCACATTAGTCTGCTGTTCGGTCTCAGACTGTTCATCAGTGTCTGGACGAGTACCTTTGCTAACATTTCACTCCTGAACTAACATGTTGTATTGCTCATCATAAATCACTGTTAATATAAATGCCACAGTGCTGCGTGCATCATTTAATGTGAATCCAGGTCATGTATTTTGAGATGTCATTTAATTTTTTTATTTAGATTACACTTAAATCCAAAGCAACAGATGAATTTTCAGTCTGTCCATGTCTATGTATCTTTACATACCACGCACCCACAAACCTCCATACGTCAAGCAATAAAGAGGGCAGAACTCAGACCCAGTAGTTACCTGTTGAGAAAGAAACAAAGACAGACGCAGCGCTGTAGGTGGTGGTCGTCTGTGGGGCTGTTAGATAACGTGGACGGAGAATTCTTCACTAACATTATCAAAGACAGAAACTTCTGGACGTCCACCACAGTTCAAACATTGTGCTCAGTGGTCTTCTTACTTGAACTGTTAGCTACAGCGCCCCCATGATTCACTGATTCGTGGTACTGTTCTGTATCATCCACATCTGTGAGCTTTGAGAAAACGTGCACAAACATGGATGAAATGAACAGAGTACAGAGAGGCGGCTCTGTATCTTAACATTTAGTGTACGTGAGCCAAACCAATCAATACACTGTTCAGTCATCAGGGGATGGCTCCAGCAAGGAACTCAAGCCTAACCCTACTGCTCAGAAACTGTTTAAACCAACAAGCCAACAGTTCACAGTGAGGTTTAGGCCAGGCTACCTGTCTCCAGCCTTTATGCAAAGCTTGACTAATGGCTTCCTGGCTGTAGGTCAGTAATTAACACAGACATTAAATTGATATCCATCATCTCATCTCACTGTGAGAGACGAGGCAAATCATTTTAGAGCTGAGCTCCACGTTTGTCCTTTAAACTCTCAGCAAACGCGTCACCAAGATGTTATATAGACAGATAAAAAAAACTCTCCTGGTAAAAATCCCTTTGTTTGCTCTGTTGAGTGACTGGAGACCAGCTGCAGTTTGCTGTTTGGCCTGTACACACACACACACACACACACACACACATACACACAAACACACACACACACACACAAGTTAACTAAATGACCCCTCGACCTGCAACAGCAGATCTGAATTCCATATTTTATATCCTGCTTCTTCATGTCATGGAGTTAAGGTGTGTGTGTGTGTGTGTGTGTGTGTGTGTGTGTGTATATGTGTGTGTATATATGTGTGTGTGTGTGTAAGGATGGGGTGGGGGCTACAGGCTCCTTGGTGACCATGTCACAATTTATTACGTGTCATTTTTCTTCAAGCCATGCCGCGTTTACGGCATCTGCCACAGTGGTGACTGGCCAGGCTTAAAGAGTATTACCAAGAGAATAGTTTTGCATATATTACAGGGTTAAGTGCAAACCAATCTGCTTTATCCAAACACAGCAATCCAAACAGAGCGCCGGGCCTCGGAAGACTGATGAGTAACACACTCGGCCGGGGCCCCAGCAACCCCTGAGCCCCCCTTCTCCACCTTCCCATCACACACTGGGCTCACACTGATTGGCTCTGATTGGTTGTATAAAACACAGCACTGACTTTTTGATTATATTACATATGGTCACGCATGGATTGGTGCCCCGTGCTGCAGATACCAGAACCTCAGCAGCCCTGGACTGGTCGCCAGGATTCCAGATTACTACAAGGACACAGGGAGGGAAAGAGTGAGCGGCTGTGATTGTAATGACTGCAGGAAATATGTAACACACACTGGGATGGTCTCTGGTGTTCATGACGAGAGTATTTTGTCCCTTCTTGCTTGTGGTTTGCAGCATGTGAGGCCCAGAGGAGCCTGACCAGACGTAATCGCCCTCGCAGGTTACAGCGGGTTCATCGGTGTCGCATGTCAGGAACTGCATTGTGGGTGAAGTGGCACAAGAGAACTTCCAAAACAGACTCTCAGCAGGTCAGAGGGAAATAGTTTTGGCATTTTAAATGGAACACCTCCGTAAGCAATCCACGCTGACCTCTCATGTGCCGGCCTATCCCCTTGGTGGAGATAGAGGGGTTGGGGTTTGCGGTCAGAGGCGTCAGCCCAGAGGGAGTGCAGCAGATAGGCTCTAATCCGTGAAGCCCTCAGCCAAAGCTGATTTCCCACGTAGCCCCATCAGCTTGAGTTACAGATTTAAAAGACAGGACCCTTCTTGTATCACTTGCCTTTCCACTGCTGTTATTTCCTGATTTTAGCATTCTCAATCCAGCAAGAAATCACAGACGTCTCAGCTTACAGCACACGCAGACGAGCACAAACACTTATAGAAGATTTCTTAAGGATGATTAGTTGTTTTTGTTTGAAGCACTGCAGCAATTTCACTGTGTGTTGAACACAATTTAAAGGGCGGTTCAGACAAAAACAAACACTTTCTCACTTTTCTCACATCCCTTGTGTTGTTGTGTTGATCCAGACCCACAGATCTGGTTTTATTTGTCCAGGTTTTGAGATTCTGCCTCAGAGGTTTCCTCCTCGCCCCCGATACAGTACTGACATATTACTTTAAAAGTTTAACAGCAGCATTTCCTGTCAGATACAGTTGAGGTTGAAGGTTAATTCATCATCTTGGAAACAGCAGTTGGTAAACAGTCTCAGCACAGAGGCCATGTGGTAGCACTTCTGGATCTTTTGATCGTATCAAAGTTTCCTGAGCACTTACAGGTGTCGCTTTAATCGCCTCAGTTATTCCTGGATAATTGACAACATAATTAACTGACAGATTGGAAGTTATCATTGTAACTACAATACCATGGAAGACAATCATAACCATTCTTAAGGATTCACAAGTCAAGTCAGGCATTCAAGTAGTTCATAATGAATTAGTGTAAAGAGTACACCAATCTGCTGTTGTACTTCCATAAAGTTGGTGACTTTCAACAGACAGATCTTTTTATTTAATGAAAGGTCAACATGTGAACAGCAGAGGCCGAGATATTCTGACTTTAGTCCCGAGTACAGGTCACACTCCAAAAACACTGCATCCTTCTGTCCATGCAATTCAACTTCGTGAGACCCTTCCTGCCTGGTTAATGTCCTTGTCTTTCAAACTCCATGTCCCCAGTGTTGCACCGGCTTTACTTAAAGAAATACTGGCTCAAATAACCCCGATGACATCATCAGGGTTATGTTGGGTTATACAGAGCAGGACGTAGCAGAATCTAAAATGAGTATTTTGTGCCGGCAGTCAGAGCAAATCAGACATGTTTGACTCAACACGCTTCATCTTTAACAATTATTGCTCACACTGTTGCTTCTTTTCACATCTTGATAAAAGCTTTAAGATTCAACAGGGATCGTTTAACGGCCAGTATTTTAAAAAACAAGACCAGATTTTCTTTTTTCTTTTTGGATGAATAAAACGTCTCTTCTTCTATTAAGTCTCAATGTTTTGTTTCAACACAGTGTTTGATTGTTAATATTTCAGGTGAGGATAAAGGTGAAGAAAAGTCATGATGCACGTGTCATTACCTGCTTCTCCTCAACAATCAGCGCCTCATGAAAACACTCCTCATCTGTAACCTCTGTCACCATCAAGTGAACAAGGTCACGGTGTGTGTGGTTACATGTGGAGCTGTGATGTACAAAGGTTATATTCACACACATGCCATATCCATGTAAATCATAGATCATGCAGCGGGGACAAGAGGGCTTTTGAGCCGAGCGAGCGAGTGAGCGAGGCTTCACGTCCAAGGCTGCAGACTGAAGGAGGGATGTTGATGCAGCACTAGGGGAGCAGTTGAAGCCCACCCAAAACACACACACACACACACACACACACACACGTATACACACGTCCATCCAGCGCTTGACGTTTTGTTTTGTCACAGCCATTGTGGCGAGAGCTGTCACTAACAGAGAAACAGCGTGACCATGTTGATTAGGCAAGCTTTTTGGGCAAGGAGTGGAAATATGCTGTCAGCTCATTACAAAAATACATAAGCTCTCACTTCCAATTACTCACCAAGCAGCTGGAGATTAAACAGGGGAGCGGCTGCCAACACCGCAGTCTTTCTGGGGTCAGTGGACATGACTGTAATCACAAGTTATATCAGTTTCTATGAACCTCCCCCACCTCACCCAACCACCACCCTCTTATCCTATCATCCATCTTTAAACACAGCCCGCTGCCCTTTTACTCAACTCACCTGAAAAGCAAAGTCAAATATTTATCTTTGTGTGTTAGCTGCCTTTAAAGTCAATTTCATAGTTCGTGAAACTTCACAGAGGTGTTCAGATCAATGTTGTCTTTGCACTCTCAGCTCACAGGCAGCATATTTAGGGCACCCTGGGTAATGTTGCAGCATTTTACAGAACTAAATTACCTCGACACACTGATGAAAACACAAGACCTTGACATCTGTCTTGTACTGTTCATACAGATACAGGAGGAGAGTTTGATGATTAAAAGGGTTCATTTGGGTCATTCCATTTTTTGCATCTGGCTCTCGGAGCTACATTTCATTTTTGTTATGATTCATTGATTCATGTGTATTCTGAGTCTCAGCATGCACTTATTTTGTACTGGATTGGGTTGAAATTTGTCCTGGACACCCAATAAACCCCGCGGATCATTTAAAAGTATCCTATTAAACATCGATGCCTGAACCAAAAGTAAGAATCTTTCATTTTCATCAGTAAGTGTCTCTGCCAGTTCTCACTTTGTAACAACCAAATGTTGGTTCTGTATTATTATTAATAGTGTCATTCTATCACATCTAGAATATATTTCTACAGATTTGCTACATAGCTTCAAATCTGAAAAACCCAACAGAAGGACTACCTTAATATCTTTGAAACTTGATTGAACTTTTTAAGAACATAAAGATGTTATATTACTCCTTCATTTCATAATCTTTTGAATACGGCTATTTTTCCATATCTTTCACTGGCTGTAATATCACATTCAGTGTTTTTTTACATAATTATACCTCATGGTTCTCTGTTTTTTTTAATGGGTTTGGATCACATGATTTTAAATGGAAAAAAAACATGATACAAACTGTGAGGGCCGAGGTGAGCTGGTCTGGAATGACTCATTCACTGTACACGTCTGTTTGATTCATATCAATCAAACTGGTGTTGGTTCATTGATTTTAAAAATGGCTTTTATCTTCACCTAGTCACATCCGAGAACATCAACATCAGTGTGGCTTTTCTAGAAGAAAAAGTCCTATTACTGTTACTGTGGATAAACCAAAGAGCACATCATGCACAGTTTTTATTGGAACCACTTTCTGCAGAATAAATAGAACAGATGAAAGTAACAGAGACTGAGATCCATGCATTGTCAAGTGAATTTGAAAATGACCAGATGAAAGATGTGACCGATGGTCGAACTGCAGATTCAGGAGGAGTCATGCAGATTCTTCTCTGGCCGTGGACGAGTTGACCAGCTCTTTTTCCTTTCAGGGTTGTTGGAGGGTTCATGGGAGTTGGACCAGACGTCCAACCGAGTCCCCCAGGGAATCCTGTGGGGGTACTGCAAATACAAGCAAGATGAGTTTCCTCTACAGGGTGGCTGGGCTCAGCAGTAGAGACGGGGTGAGGATAGTGGAGTATTTAGCAGCTAAAAAGACCCTCCATGTCACTGTTGTATTTACAGCTTGTTGCACTACATTACATTACAATAGAATGGCAATGAATAACTTTTCAAGAAAAGAGGCAGCAGTAAGTAAACTGGACTAGAATGGACTTTATGAGTTGCTTGTGGGAACCAACTCAAGTGTCATTGCTAGTGTGTGACTGACGCAGTTGTAATTTTCACTTCC
Organism: Spondyliosoma cantharus; assembly: GCA_900302685.1. Classification (NCBI taxonomy): domain Eukaryota; kingdom Metazoa; phylum Chordata; class Actinopteri; order Spariformes; family Sparidae; genus Spondyliosoma; species Spondyliosoma cantharus. The sequence continues at coordinate 9,597 of OMLP01018374.1, read as the reverse complement.
AGTACCCACGGTGTGCCTGTGGCCATGTTGGTCTTAGAAAGAGCTGTGGTCTGGCACACTGCTGTCTTGAGGCAGCAGGAAGCGACTGTGCCATACACCAACAAAAAGATGGTCTGTTGTCAAAGGCGTAGCATTTTTCCTGCTGTTTAAAGAAGGCATTATTCAGATAGTTAGAGGTACCTGTACACAGGTGGGTTCACAACGCATGAACACTCTGCTGTAATGACTGGCAGTGGACGGCCTTCGTCAGCTGCTTTTTGGCTTTTTGGATTCGAGTACGTAGAATCAGTGGCAGGTCATCAGCGTAAGTGTAGAGGTAGTGTACTTCACAGTTTCCTGATTAAAGGTGTGTTATCTCACCCACCTGCCTCCCATTATTCCCACTATTAATCTGAATTTTTATGACACTGGCCACCCGAGATCCACATATCACTATTACAGACACAGAGACATACGTCAGCACGTTTACCCCTCAGTTAAATATAAGTTGTTGATCTGATGGTTTAATGCTTGTTCCACTCACAAACTCTCATTCAAAGGGAGTTGAACATGCCCTCACTTGTGCCCTGGGGTTCAGACCATGTACTATAGAATGTATAAATTGGACCCAACATTTACTAACTAAATAATTGATGGTAATTTAAAGGAAATGTATAGAAAATATAATATAAATATAATGTTGATGTGTTTATCTTAAATGTATAATTAAAGTTCAGCCGGGCCTGCTCTAATTGAACTTAATGTTAATGGTGAAACTGTGTCATGATACATGTAATAGCACAAGACAACACACTCACACAGTTGTGTATCAGACAGAAGAGCGTGAACCTTCCCGTGACCGTTCGTAAACAAGGATTCTTGGCTCTAGACGTCCACGCCTCCTCAGCGATTGTGATCCCTCCCAGAGGTCCTTCCTCTTCCAGTAAGAATCAAATCTGTTAATACCTGACGAGCCCTGTAAACCGGCTGTCCGTCAAGCTTGACTTCGCTGTTTGTTCAGTGCGGTGAAGGAGAGGATGTGGAGCCGGGAGGCCGCAGAGAGTCACAGCTCTGATTGCAGCTCACAGTCTGTGTACATGTATGGTGGGGGAAACGGGTGAAGCAGATTGTGTAGATATCATGTCATCTGTCTGGAAAACCAACAAGGCAACATGAGACGCAGAGCAGAGCATACTGTAGATATCTGAGCGTTTGGAAACGACTGTGGCTCCATCATGATCATAATGAAGAGGATGGGGCCTGCTGATCATTTATTACAGGAACAGTTTCTCAGATGTTTCAGAATAATGATTTTTTCCTTTTTCTTGTTTTTGCATTGTTGGCAATAGGCCTAAAAATATCAATAATTCTCACTAGTTTTGGGGATACTGTGCCTTTGTTCATCATCTGTGAGAAATGGCCTCCTGTTGATTCATACCTCCATACCTCCTTACATACCATTGATAATTTTAGGTTATTTGTGAATGTTTTAAACTAAAATTCTTACACTTTCCTCCTTTAATATGAAAGCAGCCGATTTCCTTAGCCAGAGAGAAGTCAGATGAGGGGGAAATGCATGCAGGGGCCTCCTGTGAGGAGGGTCTACAAACATACTGGAATAAATAGCCATGTATTTGCAGTGGGCCCCTGAGAGACATTATAAAATCCCATTGTCAGTCACACAGGATGGTCATGGAGGAGGATTCACCAGTGTCTGCCAAATACAAATGAAGATGTAGTTACTTCATAATAAATAGACAAACCAAAGAAAAAGCTAAACAAATGGAGTGTCTTCAGATTGCACTAGAAGCCATCAGTAGATTCTAATGTCTCCAGATGTCTCCAGTCTTTCCATTCCTGATGGATACCAGTGTGCCTTCTGCTCTGGGAAGAGTCAGTCAGATCAATAACTCTGATCCTAATGAGAGGAAGAAGCATTTGGCTGAGTGAGTGAGAGTCACTGAACTGTGACTCCGATATATCCTCCTGTATGTCCAGGTGTTTTCTGCAGCGGCATCCCACAAACCCTACTTGTCGTCCCCGTGGACAAGTGAGAAACATATTTTGATATTGTAAGAGATAAACGAGGTAACAGTCTCTCACACAACTCAGATCCTGCCTTTATTGTATTACAGCTTTGCTCCACTAGAGGGCAGAATCAGCCCGTGGAGACGCACATATCTGCAAAGTTTTCACAGTTAAAGCAGGACTTTGCTGTACGTCTCAGCCGACGTGCACACTGTCCTCTCCTCAGCAGGCAACAACAGACCTCTAGCTGTTTAAAGCAGGAGTTGGCAGCCTGACAAGCAAATCTAATGCAACAGTCAATTAGGATCTACTCCCTGTATGTCAGCCATAAGCAGATACAGCTGTTCCCTGGTGAAGCGGCAGCTCTGGGGGAAGCTGAATAGGACATACATGTTGAAAGATAGGAAACACTGAGCACTGCCCTCAACACTAAATATAGAGAATCCACAAGCACAAGCCTTTCTCTCTGTACACAGGAATAATCATGGAAGTGGTGATATATATGGATGTTTGGTTAGCAGTGTCCCAGACTCAGAAGGCAGAGGATGTGATGATCTCTGGGGGAGTCAGTGGAATGAGTCTCTCTGTTTGTTCAAGAAAACAGCCCGACTTTAATAAATGCAATCACTACTTACCAGCAAATCAGGACACTAAAGCTCTCCTCTCTGGACCTCATCTCCACCTAATGATAACCTACTGCGTTAACACATAATCCTGTTATTATATCAGATTTAAGAGATACCAAGCCGAGACAATATGCCTATACAAGTATTTACCTTTGAGAGGTTTTACTGGTTAAATAAATGGATTTCAAGTAGATTCAACCCTTTCATGCATGGTGTCCACTACACAGGACAGATACCATGTCTCAACCACCACGGCGGGACCCCCAAAGCCCCTAGTGTCCACTACTGCATTTACATGTCATGTTGAGATTTGGCTTGATAAATTCAAAATGGCAGAGAGAAGAGTAAATGCAACAATTTCCTAAGATGTTAAGATGCTTTTATCCAGATTTTAGATTTATGTAAGTGAAAACACATCCACCCACTCCAGTGGATGTTAGGCACGAGGGTATATTCTGAATAGGTAGATCCAAAATAGATGTATCCTTCTTTTGTGTGTTGTATTTAAAGTTGTGATATAATTTACTCTTTAATAGTTTCATTAAACAGACATTTGAAATAGGCTTCAGATTTCCAGTAAACAGATTATATGCTCCGACACCCACTGCGGTGGACGGATGTACTTTCAGTCACAGAAAAAGGTTTAC